>JAJHSJ010002284.1:0-88182 GCA_021015155.1 Magnolia officinalis
ATTTATATATATATATATATATATGGTGGCCCACGTGGGACCGATCTGTTTGAGAAATATTATATAATATAATAATATATATTATGATGGGCTCCCTGATGTATGAGTTCCTCCATGCTGTCCGAGCATGTGGCCCACGTGGGGGCTACATGATGTATATGAATGTGATCTTCACCGTCCAGATGTCTGGACGGTGAGTCACACATGATATATGTGTTGTTTCCATGCGGCCCAGCCGCGTGGGCCCCATACACGTGTAGAATCCACTGTGATGTGCAAATCGTGGGGCCCACCTTTGATGTACTTAAATCCATGCCATTCCATCTAGGCGTGAAATCACTCCCACGTGTGTGGGATCCACCTTGATTTATGTATTTCATCTGCACTATCAGATGTGTTGGACGGTGGCAGCCACCAGATGTATGTATTATATCTAACACCGCCATCTGCTGCTGTGGGGCCCACCTTGCACATGTGACACATGTGAGGTGTGAACACCTTGATGTAAGTGTTTCTAATCACACCATCCGTACTTGGATGGTGGAGTAGCCCACCATGATATGTGTATCTTATCCTTGTCGTCCTCCCTGTTGGACGTGTGGGGACCATCACACGTGTGGCACACGTGGGGGGACCCACCTTAATGCATTTATTCTATATCCACCACGTCCATCCGCCCTTGACAGTGGAATGGATCCCACTGTAATGTATGTGCTTATGCACTTCGTCCATCTATTTCAGCTTATGTGGGGCCCACCCCACATGTGCTACACATGTGGGATGGGACCCCCTTGATGATATGTTGAATATCTGCTCCATCCATGGCAGGTGGGGACCCACCTTGATGTATATACTCTATATCCACCTGCCCATCTGGACGAGTGGCATGAGGCCATCATGATGTATTGCTATATCCAACCATCCGTCTGCTTGAGGACATGGACCCCACTGAATGTATGCGGTTCTTTAGCCATCCATCTATCCAAGGTGGTGTGGGAACCCGCCGTGATGTATATGTATGTATTCACCACGCCACCTATCGGTATGTGGGGCGCACCATGATGAATATGTTTCAACCACGTTCGTCCATGTATTTTGCTAAACCATGGACTGCCCCATTTGGCCCACTTAATATATATGAGGCCCACTTGTTGTATGAGGCCATTGTGTAGTATTTGAGGCCTAGAAATCAGACCATGTGATGTATTTATGGCCTTTGAATGAGGCATAATGAGATGTATTTGCAGCCCATTTGACGAGGCCAATGTGATATATTAAGGCCCATGTGATGGGGCCCACTATTTTGTATTTGAGGCCCATGTGCGGGGCCCACCTATTGTGTATTTGAAGCCCATGTGATGAGGCCCGTCGTGATGTATTGAGGCCCATGGGTTATGGCCCACCGTGACACATTCGAGGACCAAGTGGTGCGGCCCATTATGATGTATTCGAGGCCCATGGGACGTGGCCCATTGTGATGTATTTTTGGCCCATGTGATGTGGCCCATAGTGGTGTGTGTTAGGCCCATGTTATGCGGCCATGGGCCTACTATATGTTTGACCTTATATAGGCCACCCCTTGGGGTAATGTTGGTTGAATGTCTACATTGTGACCTTCCCTTAAGGCCTGGATAAGCCCATTCTCATCGTTCTCTAGTGAGTTAACCCAAATGCTTGGGCCCCATTGATATTGCCTGATCCATCTTCGGCTGTCCATCTACGGACCCCGCCTTGCATCAAGGCCGATTCTGATTGTCGAGGTTGATTATCAAGGCCAATTCCGATTGTTGATACCGATTCCATTTATCAAGGCCGATTCCGATCATCGAGGCCGATTATTGATCGATTCCGATCGACGTGACCGATTTACCAATTCTGATTATCAATCGATTCTGATTATCATGACCGATTGCCGATTTCGATTGACTGACCGATTTGTCGATTCTGATTATCGATCGATTCTGATTGTCGTGACCGATTGCCGATTCCGATCAACGTGACCAATTTACGAATTCTGATTATCGATCGATTCTGATTGTCATGACCGATTGCCGATTTCGATTGACATGACCAATTTTCTGATTCGTGATATCGATTAATTCTGATTGTTATGACTGATTGCCGATTTCAATTGATGTGATAAATTATCCATTCTGATTATCGATCGATTCTGGTTATCGTGACCGATTACCGATTCCGATTGTATAGACCGATTTTTTATTGTCGAGGCTGATTATATAGGCCGATTCCGATTGTCAAGGCCGAGTATCAAGGTCGATTCTGATTGTTGAGGCCGAGTATCGAGGCCAATTTTGATTGTCAAGGTCGATTCCAATTGTCGAGGTCGATTCTGATTTGTCGAGGCCGATTCCGATTGTCGAGGCCGATTCCGAGTGTCGATTCCGATTGTTAAGGCCAATTTTAATTGTCGAGGCCGATTTCGATTGCCAAGCTGATTTCAATTGCCAAGGCCGATTGTCGAGACTTATATGATGTACATGCGACCCGTAGTTGAGGTCCATTCTGATATGTATTAGGCCCATGATACATGGCCCATTTGATGTATTTAAGACCCATGTGTAGGGCCATGTCATGTATTTGAGGCCCATGGGCAAAGCCCATTATGATGTATTTGTGGCCTATGGGCAAGGCCCATTGTGATATGTATTAGGCCCATGAACAGAGCCCACTGTTGTGTATATGTGGCCCTTAAGTAAGGCCCATTGTGTTATATATTAGGCCTTTGTGTGAGGCATGGGCCCATTATATGTTGGCTCTATGTGGGTCATTCCTTGGGGGCATTGTGGGTTAAATGTCCACATTGTCGAGGCTGATTGTTGATGCTGGTTATTAATACTGATATGAGTATGTGACAGCATAACATCATGATACATGCCCATATCCATCATCCGCATGTTTGTTATGAGATGCGGTTAACCATTGCATATGTCATGGGCAAGTTATTATGAGTGTAAGACCGTATCCTAGTCTGTACTGTTCCGTCGACTATCACTATCTCCGTCGAATTTCGACAACCTGAGACCTATAATCGACGTTTGTGCATGATCCTAAGCCGAGTCCTACATACCTGAGTCGACTCGACCCGAGACTTGTATCCTCGCGACCGCGCCATCGCCGCGAATCCGATGTCGCGTCTCGTGCGTCAATCCGACGTCTAGGTCCCAAGATATGACCCGTGCACGATTATGGTGGTGTACCGCACGTTACGGGCCATAGTGTACACGTTTCCCCATAATCATAATGAGGATGATGTCATCCTAGGGATGACATCACCCTATTCTACAACCTAACCTACCCCCTACCTAGCCTACCCCATAAATGCACTCTTTCTTTTCAACACCCATTAATTACAACCCCTTACAACACATCATTACTAGCCTATTACTAGCCATAATGGCTTATTCTCTCTCTCCTATCTCTCTCTCCCTCCCTCTTTCTTCTTCATTTACCTCCATCGTTGCAAGCTTGGAACGTCCAAGCCACCCAAAATCAAGCCATCTCCCACCCATTCTCCCTACTAATCCGACCCACCAAATCCCATCTTGACCGTTAAATCACCCTCCTTGGAGTTTTAAGACCTATTGGAGGAAGGGGAGTTCAAGTTCTAGAGGTGGGTGCTTCTCTCTCTCTCTCTCTCTCTTTCTCATTTTTGTATGGTGTGTGGCCCACTTAGACGGACCCCACTTTGATGTATGTTTTATCCAAACTGTCCAAGTCATGTGGACCCTACCTTATTAGTGATGGGAGAACACAAATATCATATCGATCCAAATTAGGTGGGCCACATACATGTGGGACCCACCTTGATGACCGTAGGCCACATACGTGTGGGACCCTCCCCATGATGCTTGTGTTATAATCCACGTCGTCCAGCGTCCAGGGATGCTGGACAGGTTATGGCTAACATGGAGTGTGTATAATCAGCTAACAGAAAAAAAAAAAAAGAAAAAAAAAAAAAGAAAAAAAGAGAGAGAGATTTTTAAAGCTTGGGGTGAGATGCTCATGCAAGCCCCACCTGGATGTATGGATTAATCCACATCGTCAGCCCTTTTTCCATCTTATTTTAGCCATTGAGCCAAAATGTGAAGCCAATCTAAACCCCTGGCGGGCCATAATGTAGGAAACAATGGTTTTAGGTGATTTAAACGGTTTAGGCCCACTGTGATGTTTCTATATGCAAAAATATTGCATATTGGACTCGTTAGTTGTATTACGAGCCAAGGAGATCAGTAGTCGATGTGGAGTTTTCTAATGCGGGCCCCACATATAAGAATCCCTAGAATAAAAATTTAAATAAATATGCAAAAAGCATATGCATCAACATCCCTGTCGCTGTCAGAGGCTCTGGACACTACGTAAGAAGCCTCCTCGCTGCTGGTTTAAAGGTGGAAGTGGGCCCCACCAAAGGCCCCACCACGAAGTATGTTGCACATCTACTCCGTGCATTTGATGGGTTTTCTTTTTGGAACTAGGTTTCCCAAAACAGCCGTATACGGAACTCAGGTGGGCCACACCATCTAAAATCATGTGAAGACATGCCTAAAACATATAAAATCACTTGGTGGGGTCCACCTGAAATTTGGATGCGGCTGAAACTTGGTCTGACCATTCATTCAAGTGGGACACCCACAATGGGTGGGTTGGTTTTGTGGACCACATCTCGGTGGGCCTAATAAACGATTATGAATGTTTTAATGGAGGGTAGCCGCTCTCAACTGTTGTATCTGGTGTGGCCCACACAAGTCACGGATTGACTTGATTTTGAGACCTAGGCCCACGATGGAATGGTGCATGGGTTAAATGTTTGACAAACATCAACGGTGGGGCCCACACAGCTCAACCTCATGGGACGTTAAAATCAGTTCGAGCTCATTGTATATATATATATATAATATATATATATATAATATATATATATATATATATATATAATATATATATATATTCATGTATATATCTGGTGGGCTCCATGTGGGACCCCCTGACGTATGTATCTTACGCCCACACCGTCCATCTGGACGGTGTGGTGGGGCCAGTCATGATGTATTCATCCACCCCGTCCATCTCTCTCTAGGCGGTGGATGACCGCCATGAGGTATGTGATCTGCACCGTCCATCTGGACGGTGCAGTGTGGGCAGGCCACTATGATGTATGTGTTAGTTGCACCGTCCATCTGGACGGTGCTGAGAGGGACACCATGCTGTATGTGTTTTTCCCACGCCTTCCAGCCCAGTCACGTGGTCGTGGAGCCCACCATGTTGAATGGGTTTATCTGCACCATCCAGTAGTGGGTCCCACTGCAGGACGTCAATAAGCTTTGTGACCCACCATGTGGCATGGGAGAACCGCACCGTCCATTTGAGGACATGGGATCCACCATGTTGCATGGGTTGCATCCAAGCCGTCCAACCATTTTGAAAGCTTGTCTTAAGGCTTGAGACTAAAAAAAAAAATGAGACAGATCCAGTTGACAGATGGACCACACTACAGGAAATAGTGGAGTGGATGCCTACCTTTGAAACCCCTTTTAGATTACAAAAGCCTTGTATCGAGATGACGTTTGTCTCCCCCGGGTCCTTGTAACCATGGGGATAGTCTGAATGGAAATTAAATGTTGTGGTGGGCCCATTGGAAGTCGAAAGTGGGAAGTTAGTATCACCTCTGTTAGTTGTAGTTTGGTCCAGATGATCTTTGGATATGATTCATTTTATTTATTTATTTATTTAATGCTCTACAATGATCTCTATTGACGAATGATTGGCGTGGCCCATTCGATCGGCCAATTGATTCGACCCGATGTGATATATGAGACCCGACTTTGATGCTCATCTGGATATAAATGAGGCCCACGTAATTAGGCCCACCTTGATGTACTTTGTGGCCCATTTGTCGGTTCCACCTTGATATATTTGTGGCCCATGGGTTAAGGCCCATTGATGCGGCCCACTCGATGTATATGATGGCCTATTGGTGCTGCCCATTGATGTGGTTCATTGTGATGTAATCGAGGCCCATTGATGTAGCCCACCTGATGTGTATTTGGCCATGTGATGGGGCCCACCTATTGTGTATTTGAAGCCCATGAGTTGTGGCCCATTGTGATGTATTCGAGGTCCATGGGTAAGGCCTGATGTGATGTGTTTATGACCTATATGATGAGGCCCATTGAGATGTATGTCAGGCCCATGTGTTACGACCCACTTGATACATATGAGGCTCGTTGGTGAGACCCATTGATTCGGCCCATGGTGATTGTATGAGGCTATGGACCCACGATACGTTGGCTCTATGTGGACCACTCCTTAGGAGTAATGTTGGCTAAATGTCTACATTGATGGGCAATGACGAAAGTCCTCATTGAGACCTTCCCTTAGGCCCTTGGTTAGGCCGATTCCAATTATCGTGGCTGATTGTCAATTCTGATTGTCGTGACCTATTTGTCGATTCTGACTATCGATCGATCCCGATTGTCGTGACCGATTGCCGATTTTGATTATCGATCGATTTCGATTGTCGTGACTGATTACCGATTCCGACCGATTTGCCGATTCTGATTATCAATCAATCCCGATTGTCGTGACTGATTGCCGACTTTGACCAATTTACCGATTCTGATTATCGATCGATTCCGATTGTCGTGACTGATTACTGACTCCGTTTGACGTAACCGATTTGCTGATTCTGATTATCGATTGATTCCGATTGTCGAGGCCAAGTATCGAGGCCGATTCCGAGTATCAATTTCGATTGTTGAGGCCGATTCCAATTGCCAAGGCCGATTGTTGTGACCTGTATGATGTACATGCGACCCGTAGTTGAGGCCCATTATTAGGCCCATGATGCATGACCCATTTGATGTATTCAAGACCCATGTGTAGGGCCCACATGTCATGTATTTGAGGCCTATGGGCAAGGCCCATTGTGATATGTATTAGGCCCATGATCAGGGCCCACCCGTTGTGTATATATGACCCTTAAGTAAGGCCCATTGTGATATGTATTAGGCCCATGATCAGGGCCCACCCGTTGTGTATATATGACCCTTAAGTAAGGCCCATTGTGTTGTATATTAGGCCTTTGTGTGAGGCCATGGGCCCATTATATGTTTGGCTTTGTGTGACCCATTCCTTGGGGGTAATGTTGGTTAAATGTCCACATTGTCGAGGCCGATTGTTGATACCGGTTATTAATACCGATTATGAGTATGTGACAGTATAGCATCATGATACATGCCCATACGCATCATCTGCCGGTTGTTATGAGATGTGGCTGACCATTGCATATGTCATTAAGCAGATTGTTATGAGACTTCCTGATATGCAGAGGTTATCTCACATGAGCGCACGGTATACGCATGATTGATGCATGACTGAATTGTATGGCTCATGCATCTTGCATTGTGTGCCCTAGCGACATCAGGGTCGTAGCCTCCACAGGCATATCATGGATGGCCAGACGGGACACTGGAAATCTGTTCTACATGGGGTGCTATAGATATCCCTAGGTGAAAGTCCCTAAACCCTCTTGGTTCCAGAGGTTGCTCCAACGTCTAGACCGAGTGGATGCATGAGCGCACGAGGGCCATATACCATTAGGCTGCGTCTCCCACTGTGTCGTGGTCGGTTGGAAGGGGGTACGGCCTTACCTGCCCGAGAGGAGGGGGTCGAGGAATGGGTCCGCTATCGACAATCCAGGCCTGATATTGGCAGGCGGATAGTGAGGTCTCTTCCACTCACCTTGTTGTCCGCGAATGGGCGGCAATCTGGTTTAGAGTGTAATAGACCCCGGTGATTTCCCAGAGAGGAACCGTACTGATATGTGGACTTATTGAGCAGGAGTTGCATGCTCATTCATTCATTCATTCACTATCCACTCGGGCTGGTGGTGAGCAACTAATTATTGTGTACCTTCGTTATGACAAGGATTTCGGTTGGGTGTGCGACTAACCTGAGATCAGGAGCTTACCACGTTGAGTCTGACTATCCAAATTTAGGTATGAGACTGGTTTGGATAGAAGTCGCTTGTGGTGGACCCCGTAGCCTGCGATACTAAATACTATCATCCCGACTTCACACCCCAGCATGGTCATTCCATTCGCACCGTATATTGCATTACATTCGCGGCATATAGCATTTTGAGTTACTTGTGTTTTTGCATTTATATGGTTTATATACAACATCTGATATTTGACTCTTTATGACTACTCATTTATATAGTTGATCTGTATCACGTATTTTGATATTGACTCCTCATATGCATAGTTGTTCTATATTGCGTATTCTGATATTGATTGACTCATGGACTTGTCCATATTTCCGCTTACTCTGTTATCGTATGATTTATGATCTTGACAGTATTACTGTTTACTCTGATAACTCATGATCGTGTCAGTATTTCTACTTATTCCGATATTGTATGATTTATGGATTACCAGTATTTCCGGTATTGTATGATGATGACATTGTATTGAATACTTGATACTTACCTTGTGCACACACTTACACCACCCTCTAAGCTTTCTATAAGCTTATGTGCGATAGATGCGTATAGGCGATATTAGGTTGCAACAGTGTTGAGGTTGGAGCGTGCAGCGGTCTTTTGGAGCTTGATTTTCGATTTATGTATTTCCCTTTCAGCACTGTACTCAAATGTTTATATTAGTGGATATATGATGATGATGTTGCCTTGTGAATTGGGTAATCTTGTGGTTATGCTTATTACGAGTTAAAGGTACATTTAAAACATAAAAAAATCCTCCTCGTAGGATCCCATGATCAGAATCTGGCGTATGGATGCAAGGAGCCGAGAATGGGGTACTACGGAGGCTGTCGGCACCGGATTCAGTGTTGAGGGTCAAATATTGCATATCAGACCCAGTAATTACCTGATTTTACATACATGATAATGTTTAATGCCAGATTTTACTCGTGTTTTTATTACAGGATGAAATCAGGAGCGTTAATTGGAAATTAATGTTAAAGGCATGGATTTCATGATCCAAAGTCTCCAGAGCACAGGATGAACTCCAGAGAACCGATAATGAAGATTTCACACGCCTGGGATCTGAGGAAAGCAAGCCAAGGGGCAAAGGGGCTGAATTGTTGTGTGCAAAATGCAAGATCACATGTTTCCCGCCATCCGATCAACTCGAAACTTCATACATGTGATGGGGGCCATGATTAACCGTACATATTAAATTTCATCTACTGAAGACCTCAGGAAGTGGGCCAACGGACATATCAGCCCATTAAATCTCCAATTTGGGGCCCACCTGATATCTGGAAGTGCTTCAAGTTTAATATCAACCCCTTAAATGAGGTTCTAAAACAGATGGACGGTGAGGATTTCCTACACGGATCATAAGTGGACCCACTGGCAGTGCCAGTGCACAGTGCACAAGTGCACTTGATGAGCACTGGACCGAACCAAAAGGTCAAAGTCGGCTTTGACCGACTTCTTCCGCAAACGTGTTGCAACGCTGTTTGGAAACAGCGTTCACACAGCGTTTGATTCGGACGAGTTGTGGGCCCCACCTATTGTCCAAACGGACAATCCAATCCGTCCATTCTCTCTCTAAGGCCCATGTTACCAAGGTGTAGGTGGCCGTTTTTCGAATAAAACAGAGATCGGATCTAAACCGTCCAAACGTCGGACGAACGGTGGTGCCAAATTCAGGTGGACCTCATCAATGGGAAAAAAAACATGGATTCCTTACCAGAATTTCCTCCTCTATTCAAAGGACGGAGTGGATTTTCCAAAACATCATCAACGTGGGCCCCACCATTTACGCAGCGTCCGCGTTCCGCGGCAGCGAGAACCAGCCGCTGGCCCTTTTTGCGAAAGGTTGTGGCCCCACACGTCGCCTGTCTGGACGATCCGATCCATCATCTTGTAGAGGGCCATGAATACTACAAAACCATGCTGATAGTTCACTCCCATGCGTACACACGTGCGTGATACGGAGGCCACAAAAGGGCTACCCGATGACGTTCAAAACTGATCTTTTTGTATTTTCTTCTCTGGGCCGCGTTAATGGACATTCAAAACCACCCATTCCTGACCGAAATTTCGTCCTGAATCCAATGGAAGGGGTGGATTTTCCAGAAAATGCCTCTGTGGGGCCCACCGATCACGGCTGCAAAAATTTGTACTCCGAGTCCTTCTACGACTCTGCCACCGATTCCAGCCATCCAGCGGCTATAAAAGGGGAGTTTTGGACGTGGGAAAGGCATTCAAATCCAGAGAATTCGAGATCCAGAGCCAGGGAGAGAAGAAAGAGAAAAGAGAAGGAGGAAGAGAGAGAGATCGATTGGTTTGGTGTTTTGATTTTATGAATTTATTGAATATTTTTTTACGGATTTTATGGGTCACTAATCTCTCAGCTAGGGCTGAGATGAAGCCCCTAATTTGATCAGCTCTTGTATTGGTTGATTTACTTTGAATATTAATTAATTTGTTTTTTTTCTCTAAGTGGGCTTTATGGGTTTAAATTCCATACTTCTCCATCTATGAACTTGATCAAAGTATATAGATGGATGTTGTTTGGATGCTTATTACAGGTGCTTGGGTCTGATCAAGAACAAGTTTCCTATAGAGGAAGAAACAGGGTGCTTTAATGAATGTACATTCCATATGCCCGACCAAGGATATGGGATATGTTGTTCATGGCATTGCTTAAAGAATTAGACAGTCTGTATGCCCGATTAAGGACACAGATTGTGCTTTCTCTATTTAAGTGGCATCAATCTAGATCAAGGTGAATCAACAGACAAAAACAATGGTTAGGATAATTAGGGGTGGATTCGAAAGTCCTAGTGCTCTCTCTGATTGAATTTTCTTCCTTATTCTCAATAGTTATTTTCCATAGATTTGTGTTAGCCATTTGATCTTTTATTTGTTGAATTAGTTAAGGAGAATAGTGAATTTGAATTGTGACGACCAGTCCCTGTGGATTCGACCTCGGTCTTACCGAGTTTATTACTACATCACAACCCTATACTTGGGGAGTGAACATTCAGCGATCGGGATTCCTGTAAATCTGATTTTTGGGTTTAGGGCCTGACAATGAGACTCCCTGATAGGTGGAGGTTATATCACATGAGCTCATGGTATGCACATGATTGATGCATGACTGGATTGTATGACTCATGCATCTTGCATTGTGTGTTGTGACTACTATATGCCCTAGCGATATCAGGGCCATAGCCTTCACAGGCATATCGTGGATGGCCAGATGGGATACCAGAAATATTTGGTTCTAGCATACAGGCGCCATAGATGTCATGAGGGCCGAATACTTGGAGGTCGCGTCTCCCATTGTGTCATAGTCGGTTGGGAGGGGTGTGGGCTGCCCCTGCCCGAGGGTAGGGAGCATATCTAGGTTAAGTTTGACCAGCTCATAAATGGGTCCGCTATCGACGTGCCGGGTAGATATGCATGGTCGCCCGTCAGTGGGCGGCGGTTGCATGTAGAGTATACTAGACCCCGGTGATGATCCCGAAGATGAACCGTACTGATATGTGGACTTATTGAGCAGGAGTTGCATACGCATTCATTTATTCATTCACTATCCACTCGGGCTGATGGTGTGCATCAATTTGTTACGTGTACCTTCGTAATGGCCAAGATTTTGGTTGGGGCGCGTGACTAACTTGAGATCAGGAGTTTACCACATTGAGTCTGACTATCCAAATTTAGGTATGAGACTGGTTTGGATAGAAGTTCTTGTGGTGGACCCCGTAGCCTGCGATACTACGTACTATCATCCTGAATTCACTCCAGCTTGTTTATTTCATTCGTATCGTATCTCGCATTGCATCCGCAACATTTAGCATTTTAGGTTGACATGTTTCTGCATTGATATGGCTGTTAGCATTCATGCCTGCATCGCATAGCCTTGGTTCGGCTGATGGTACTTATGGACTTATCAGTAGATTTCTGCTTACTTTGATATTGTATGATTCATGATCTTGTCAGCATTTCCGCCTATTTTGATAGTGTATGATTTATGACATCATATTGCATACTCGGCACTTATCTTGCGCACACACTTTCACCACCCACTAAGTTTTCTATAAGCTTAAGCACGATAGATGCGTGCAGGTGGCGTTAGGTTGCAGCAGCATCGAGCATGGACCGTGCAGCGGTCTTCTGGAGCTTTGACTTTGATATATGTATTTCCCTTTCAACATTGTATTCAATGTTTATATTAGTGGATATGTGATGATGATGTTGCCTTTGTGATTTGGGTATAGTTGTGGTTATGCTTATTACGAGTTAAACGTACATTGGAAAATCCTCCTTGTAGGATCCCAGGATCGGAATCTGGCGTCTGGACGCTAGGTGCCAAGAATGGGGTACTACGGAGGCTGTCGGCACAGGATTCCGCGATCGGGAATTTTGTGAGCCCGATTTTCGAGTTTGGGGCATGACAGTTGTGTTTTTCTGAGATTAGCTAGTTTTGGAATTAGTTTAAGATTGGAGTTTTTCTATTTTTTATTTCTAGGATTAGGATTTTCTGAATTATTTTAAAAACTAACCTTGCTTCGTATTTCTAGGTTTAGAAACTTTCCTTTTCTGTTTTTAAAAACTACTTTCTAATTCTAGGTTTAGAAACTTTCCTAATTGTTTTTAGAAACTAACTTTTTCTCTTTTTAGAAACTTTTTATTTTCTATTTTTAGAAACTTTCCTTTTTTATTTTTATAAACTAGATTGCTTTCTTATTTCCTGTTTTTAGAAACTAATTCACTTTCATTTTTCTTTTGCAGGGTCCTAACATAGATCTCCTCCAATTTGGTAACTTCCTTCTAACTTCTCCTCTACTTACTTTCCATATTGCTGTAGGATTTTTCTTTTATTCTTTTTTAGGATTAGGTTCAGGATTAGGTTTCACCATGTATATGCAAGAGTGGGAATGTCAGTATGCTGAGATATCTAAGAGATATTGGGAATGGATGTATGATGATTATGATAAGAAACAACTTGGTCTCAAAATTTTTTCTAAAACATCATTGAGAACCGACTAGAATATAATGCTCCACCAGTTAAGAAGTCCTTCGATGATTATAGGCGAGAGAATAATTACACTCCACGGATTAAGAAAACAGTACGCAATTATTGGGGTCATCGTGATTATTGGAATGAGGATAATTATCAACCATCCAGCAAGAAGAGAATTATGCGTGAATGTATTATGGCTAATAATACGTATCAACAACCACCAGACTCTCCCACCTATGACCCGTATGATTATGAACAATGGAAACAGAAATATGTGGAAGATGAAATAGCAGCACATCATAATAACAATTCTCTTGGATCCCTTACCTCTGAAAGCCAACCAGAAACGATCCAAGAGGATTCACTTCAGAGTTACGCGGACTATCTTACAGATATTAGAAGAATATTATAAGTACTTGATTTGCATATTGATAAGATAGTGGAGGCTCGTTCATACCAACCACAATCCAATCCAGAAATACAATGCGAGAAAAGTGATCCTAACTCGGTTGTGAAGAACTCTAAAATTTGGAATGAGGAATTGGATTCCATTAATGAGCACACGGTTCAATTTCCCGAAGAGTCGATCTTGATGACGGTCAAAAGGAATGATAAAGAGACATGGGTTTCTTTCAAATATAATGATACTGACACACTTCACTCACATGACACACTTGGTTTCAATGATGAGGAAGAGGTTAGTTCATTCAAACCTCAACCCAATCTAGGAACAGAATGTGAGGAATGCAATCTCAATCCACGTGTGTACTGCACTTAATTGGAAGTGATGAATATTGGGATGACAATCATGAATGTATAGCTCAAATCTCCCTGGATTCAATCTCAAGTTTGGCCCATATCAATGATCAAGAGGTTCAGGAAGTTGTCGACCATAGTGATCTACTCCACCCATCTAACATAACCATTTTAAATGTGAAGGATCAACTACTTTCAACTAACCCTTCCAACTTTTGTGAGATATGTTTAGACTACTTCCCTGAATTGAATGATGATATGATTCAGAAGATAAACAAGTTGCAGGCCTATATCCTAGTGACCATTCCGTTCCGTACGATCCCACTGCCCTCCTGGTCAAATTCCAGCGACCTGCGACCTGTAGATAATAAACGTATGCATCATGTCCACGTCGTCCACGTGATGGTCCCACCTTACTGGACTGTCCAGCGAACGGGCTTAATGCCTGTCCGTCTAGACAGGCCTACATGAAGGAAAACATAAATATAAGCTTAAATCCAAAGCTGGTGGGCCCACACATGTGGTCCCACCTCTAATGTATGCATTTCATCTATGCAGTCCACCGTCCACACATGGACGGTGGGACCCATGTGAGGTATGTGTTTTATATCCAGGTTGTCCGTCTAGTGGCCTGGACGTGAGGCACCCATGAGTAGGTGTTTTCCCACGCCGTCCAGGGCTGGGACATGTGGGCCCATATGATGTATATCCACACCGTCCATTGTTGGATGTGGGCCCCATCATGTGTATGTGGTCATCCAGACTGTCCAAATCATGGGACCGACCATGATGTAAGTGTTTCATCCACGCCATCCAGATGGGCTAGAAGTGGGTCCACCATGTTGTACGTGTTTCATCCTTGCCGTTCGGGGCAGACAGCCCACCAAAATGGATGTGTTGTATATCTAGGCTATCCATCTGGTGGGGCCCATCTGGCATATACAGGGCCACCATGATGTATTTATTTGCTACCCATCTAATTTGGTTGGACCATGGGCTGCCACTTGAGGCCCATTTGGTGATGCATCAGGCCCACCTTATTGTGTGTGTTGTGAGCACACTCTCCACCTGATTTTCTAGACCATAGGGGCTGACCTGTAAGGCCCACTTTAATGTATATGATATACATGTTGCCCATCCATTTTTACTAAACCATGGGCTGCCCCATCAGGCCCACTATGTTGTATGTGCTGCACACACTCACCATCCTCCCATTGTGCTTAGAATCATGGGTTGTTCATGAGGCCCAATTGTATTATGTATGAGGCCCGGTATGACGTATGTAAGGCCCATGAGATGAGGCCCAAGGTGATGTATATGAGGCCCTTGTGTGAGGCCCAAGGTGATGTATATGACGCCCTTGTATGAGGCCCATTGTGATGTATGTGAGGTCCTTATGTGAGGCCCAAGGTGATGTATATGAGGCCTAATTGTGATGTGTGATTCCACCATGATGTATGTAAAGATGTTTATGATGCCCATTCATCTTCCTAATTGGTATTAAATTGGGCCATGCCTTGGGAGCAATGATGGTTAAATGTCCACATTGTAAAAAGCAATGGTCGATAAATGCCCACCTTGTAATCCTCCCTAGGGCCCATTGTTAGGCCCGTTCTCATCTCCCCTTGTTGTGGGCTAACCCAAATTGATGGGACCCCACTAGTACAAGTATGATCCATCTCACCTTTTTAGGCTATCCCAAATTATTGGGGCCCCATTGGTGATAGTAGAGTACCCAAACTTGGAAGCCCACTCTTTGAGTAGGCCATCTAGGCCTATCCTTATTATGAAAAGGAGGCATCATCACCTCTTGACATAGATGGAAGAATTTATGGTATCAAATTTGTTATATCCACTGTTGATAATTGATCTTTATGTTATGGTTTAAATCTGTTGTCCTTCTATGGACCTCGACTTGTATATAGGCCGATTATCGATACCGATTATGAGTATGTGATAGCATAACATCGTGTACATGCACATACGCATCATCTGCATGCTTGTTATGAGGAGTGACTGATCATAGCCTGATGTCATTGGGTAGGTTGTTGGGACTCCCCAATAGACGGAGTTACCCCACATGAGCACACGGTACGCGCAGGATTGATGCATGACTAGATTGTATGACTCATGCATCTTACATTGTGTGATATAGTTACTGTGTACCCTAGCGACATAAGGGTAATGGCCTCCACAGGCATATCATGGATGACAGGATTGGATACCGGAAATACTTAGTTCTAAGCACTAAGGCGCAATGATGTGCTTGGGTGAAAGTCCCCGAACCCTTATGGTACCAGGAGGATGCTCTAACGTTGAGACCGAGTGGATGTATGTAAGTGCTATGGTTATTTGCTCCTTTGATTGTCAAATTTTGTTGTGCCAAAACCACAGTCTATGTCTTGTGTAGCACATTGATATATATGTTCAAGGCAATGCATCACATGTACAAGGACATTGCTTCAAGTCAAGAACAAAGATCTACTTCAAGAAATGCAAGATCATGTACATTGTTCACTCCTTTAAGCTTCAAAGTTCAAAGTTTTAAAGCGACATTTAAAGACAAGTCAACTGTTCATACTCACGACTCAAGGTGAAGTACAACTCAAGTACTACAAATTCAAGCTTAGAAAGATCTCAAGTTCAAGCTCCATTATGTGTCGAGATCTCAAGCTTCATGAACTTCAAAGACCGTCTATCATTTGAAGAAAAGAAGGTTCAATGTTCATACATCATGTCCAAGGTATGGAAAACCTTAGATTGACCTTAGGGTAGGTCATTTTGAATTCATAATTCAAATTGAATTACTTTATAAGTGTTTGGTCTGTTCTTCGACTAGTCCTGGACTCTGTTCGACTAGTCTTAGCACTAGCTCGACCAGTCCAAGAAATTTCACCAGTCCTAAGTTGTTGCAAATTTTTGGTATTTTTTAGTTAAAATACGATCAATCCTGGAGACTGCTCAACCGGTCGTGTGAACAGTGCACGACTCATCCACGACCAGTCCTGCAACCACGACTCAAAGTCCAGCAACTGATTCAGCCTTCTCACGACCAGTCGTGGACATGTCACGACCAGTTGTGGAGACCACACGACCGGTCGTGCAAGGCCTATGACCAGTCATGCAATGGTTTTATTCGATCGCGCTTAAAATTTCAAAATGTTATTGGTCTTACGACCAGTCGTAGCATCCTCACGACTAATCATGGACGCGATTTCTTTATCTATAAATAGAGCACGAATTTCAGAGTATTTCAATCGAATTAAAGTATAATCAAGTCATCACTCTGAGAGATAAGTTTGTGTTCTTTTTAAGCTATATTGTGCATATTTAATATTCTCTTTTATTAGCTTTGTATATTTGATTTTGTATTCTGCATTCCAATCTGATTTGAAAGAGGGATTGAAGAATTCCTACTTCTTGGAATCAAATCAAATAGAGCTAGCCCAACTGGATTTAATTTAAAATCAATTTAGAATCTAGGACCATTTCATAAGTGAGTATTAGACATTGAACTTCTATTCGAACTTCTACTCCGATTTGGTTCTTCAGGGCTGCAACAAAAGGAGAAATCTAGGTATTTTACATTATTGTAATTTCCTTTGTTTTGGTTTCTTTTGAGATTAAGCCAGAAAAATTTCATTCTTTTAGTTATCTGAGGTGATCCAGAAAACTCAGAGTGTGGGGTTTTTGAATTGTGTAAGCCCACTTGAAAGACATAATTGTGAGGGTTTTAGGTGAACCTGGAAAAACCTATTTTCATAGTGAACGCCAATATCCACTGTGTGAGGATATTAGGAGTGGAGTAGTTGTGTGGTTGTTGTTTAACAGTTGGTGTACACACAATCGAACCACTATAATTCTTTGTGTCTTGTGGCTTGAATGTCTGTTTATTCTCTATAGCTTTTATCATTCAAGATTATGGATGTATTTGTGGATGTGAATGTTGTAATTTTTACATTTCAAGCATTGTGGGGAATGTTGTAATAGTTTAGATTTCCTTTCTAGCTATTTCCTTTTTAATCCTCTTCAGTTTGAGTTTTTGATACACAAACTATTCTATTAAGGTTGTCCTGCCATAAACCCTTGGTTTTTATAGTGCAAGGTTGTCCTTAGAACAACATTTGTATCAACCTCTCAATACTAGAATTTTGAGGTTGCTTTACATTTTCGTATTGTGCTTTGTTTAAAGTGCTATCTTTCATTTATTTGTTTAAATTTCGTTGTTATCATTTTAAATTGGCATAGAGAATTTACCCCCCCCCCCTCCTAGGACATATAGCTTGGTCTTTTCAATGTATGTGCGCACGAGAACCGTATACCAGTACACCGCGTCTCCCACTGTATCATGGTCAGTTAGAAGGGGGTGTGACCTTACCCACCTGAGTGAGGGAGCCCTATCTAGGTTGAGTTTGACTAGCTTGAGGAATGGGTCCGCTATCGATGAGTTGGGCCCGATATTGGCAGGTGGATAGTGAGGTCTCTTCCACTTACCCAGTTGTGTGCTCGGATAGGGGAGGCAAGCTGGTGTAGAGTGTACTAGACCCTGGTGATTATCCAGAGTGAGAACTGCACTAATATATGATGCTTTAGAGGTGAGCTGGATTGATATGTGGATTCAGATGAGGATTGGTATGCTTGAGCTGCACCTTGCATATGACATCGGCCATGTAGGCCTTGCATCAAATCATAGCCTTGCTATGGCCCATAGCATTCATGCCTTACATCGCATAACCTTAATACGACTGATAGTATTCATGGATTCGCCAGCATTTAGCATTACTCTGTTATTCCATTCTAAATACGCTTATATTGCGCACACACTTACACCACCCTCTAAGCTTTCTATAAGCCTATGCACGTTAGATGCCTGCTGACGCCAGGATCGCTGATTGACAGGAGCATGTGGTTGAGCTTCCAGAGTTTCCTTTGATATTTTATATGTATTCCTTTATACCTTGTACTAAAAGTTTTTTTTATCATAGTGGACATGTGGTGATGTTTCTGGTTATGACATGTGGGTTATGTATGGTTATGATTATTATGAAATAAATTCATGTTGAAAATCCTCCTTGTAGGATTGCAGGATTGGAATCTAGTATATGGGTGTCGGGAGCCGAGAATGGGGTACTACGAAGGTTGTCGGCGTCGGATTCAACGATCGGAAATTTTGTGAGCTCGGTTTTTGAGTTTTGAGAGTGACAGGAGTTGGTATCAAAGCATAACCTGGGGAGAACCAAGGACAACATCACATATCTTCTATGAACTTAGGACGATTAGGTCCCGAGTGCGTAATCTTCCGGTTTGGTTCCCTAATGTCTGAGCCTTTAAGGGTTCTCAAGCCTGATAGACGTCTTTGTTCTTTTCTGTAGACCATGCCACCTTGGTGAGGCACCCGAGTGACCCAAGCAGCCTCCGCTCCACCGCATGAGGTTCCCATTCCATCGCCTGAGATTCTTATTTCGCCACCCACAGGTCCTGTTCCCCCACCTGAGCCTCCTACTCCCACGCTCGAGACCCTTGCAGATCTTACACCTTCGTCCGAGACCAGCGCAGCCCCTACTGTGCCAGTTGGTGCCAATCAGTTGTAGCAGATGCTCTAGGTTATGACAGTCGCCCTCCAAAGGCAGGGAAGGTGCCTCGCTGAGACCCCAAAGCAGGCAGAGCAGGAGTGCGCGAGTGCCCTATTACGAGATTTCTTCGGCTCGATCAGCAACAATTCCATGAAGAGCCAGATCCGACTGCTGTAGAGAGGTGGCGCTCCCGAGTGGCGAAGATGTTCGAGACGATGAGATGTATGACCCAGCAGCGGGTCACTTTCGCCGTGTATTTACTTGAGGGTGAAGCCTAGCATTGGTGGACCTCCATTGCCTATGCTATAGGGCATGATTTCATCTGGACATGGGAGGATTTCATGGACGGGTTTGACCGACAGTATTTCCCCAACCACATTCGACGGCAGCGAGCATTGGAGTTCGAGACCCTGTTGTAGGGAGATATGTCCGTGGCGTAGTACGCGACCAATTTTGTGGCACTGTCGAGGTTTACGCCGTATTTGATTGATGATGAGAGCGTAAGGCCCGCCATTTTGAGAACGGCTTGCGTTTTGGCCTTCGAGGCCATGTTATCGGCCATATGCTTCAGACTTTCGAGGAGGTCGTGTAGAGGGCTAAGATCTATGAGGCATAATGGGCCGATTCACAGAGAGATCGTGATCATAGAGAAGACCAGAAGATGCAGGCCCCCTCCGAAGGTCCCCTGCATCAGCAGAGGCGCATAGGCCGCCCAGTCGCCAGGGCACCAGCGGCACCCCCGACACCACCTCAAAGGCAATTCCAAGTGCCCTTTTTAGATGCGGTGGGATAAGACACCGCAGGTGGGAATGTCCCCAACCGCAGCAGCAGCAAAGAGCACTGCAATAGCGACAATAGCTCCCACCACCGAGGCCTCCACAGCAACAGCATCAGCACCATCCTCTGAGACCACAACAGCCGATACAGCAGTTCCGACCGCAGCAGCAGCAACATTAGAGACCTCAGAGGGGACATGCACCTCCCCAGCCAGCTCAGGCTAGGTTCTACATGGCTCAGCAGGACTTGCAGTCATCCGGAGGAGTCGTTGAGGGTATTCTCCCCGTCTCTGCTTGCATCGCTCGAGTATTGTTTGATTCTGGTGTTTCGCACTCCTTTATGTCTGAGGGTTTCTGCCGTTTGACCGGATTACCAATTGAGTCTGCCCGTGAGGGATTGTCAATATCGACACCCTTGGGGAAGACCGTAGTGTTAAGTCATTTTTGTTCGTCTTGCCTCGTGTTGGTGGGGGAGACTTTCTTACCCGCCGACTTGTTTATGTTGCTGATGTCAAAGTTTGACGTCATCCTGGGTATGGATTGGCTAGCCGAGTACCACGCCATCTTGGACTACTCCGCGAGGATAGTCACATTCTATATACCCGGCTTGCCGCGGTTCCAGTTCGTTACAGAGCTCAAAGGAGAGCCGTTGTCTTGTTTGATCTTGTGTGCAGTAGAGGAGCCCGTAGCAGTGAGCGTTGATCAGTTGCCAGTGGTTTGTGATTTTCTCAATGTATTCCAAGAGATTCTGGGATTACCATCGCGTCGGCATATTGAGTTCCAGATTGATCTTGTGCCTGGTACCGCACCTATCTCGGAGGACCTGTATCGTATAACACCGATGGAGTTGCGAGAGCTGCAAAAGCAGCTAGACGAGTTTCGTGAGCTAGGCTTCATTCATCAGAGCATTTTACCATGGGGAGCACCAGTATTATTCATCCAGAAGAAGGATGACTTGTTGAGGCTTTACGTGGATTACCACAAGCTCAACCGGGTTACGATAAAAACAAGTATCAACTCCCAAGGATAGTTGATTTATTTGATCAGCTGCAGGGTGCACAGTTCTTTACGAAGATTGACCCGTGGTCCAGTTATCATCAGATTCGAATCCGAGAGGATGACATCCTGAAGACATCTTTCAGGACGTTCTATGTTCACTTTGAGTTTCAGGTCATGTCCTTCGGACTGACTAATGCGCCCACGGTTTTCATGCGGTTGATGAATGAGGTCTTCCATCCTTATCTCGATCATTTTGTTATGGACTTCTTCAATGACATTCTGATCTATTCGAGGACTCGCGAGGACCATGAGCAGCATTTGGAGATTACCTTACAGACCCTCCATACCCACCAGCTGTATGCGAAGCTGGAGAAATGTAAGTTTTGGCAGGAGGAGGTGAAGTTCCTCGGTCACGTGATGACGAGGGAGGGAGTCGCACTGGACCCCTCAAAGATAGATGCAGTGCATCGGTGGGGCCAGCCCACGAACGCGTCCGAGATTCGCAGTTTTCTTGGTTTGGTGGGATATTATCGATGCTTTATTGAGGGATTCTCCTGTATCATAGCACCGCTAACTAGGTTGACCCGTAAGAGCCTAGAGTTTGTGTGGAGTAATGCATGTGAGCGAGCATTTGTGGAACTAAAGGACCGCCTCACGTCCACTCCTATCCTCATTCTTCCCTGTGGGAGTGAAGGATTTGTTGTATTTACAGATGCTTCGTGTGTAAGTTTGGGTGTTGTCCTAATGCAGCGCGGAAAGCTAGTGGCTTATGTGTCTCACCAGCTCAAGGTCCATGAGTTGAACTACCCCACGCATTATTTGGAGCTGGCAGCAGTCATCTTCGCAATGAAGGTGTGGAGACACTATCTCTATGGGGTCAAGTTCAAGCTCTTCTCCGACCACAAGAGCTTGAAGTATCTATTCTCTTAGTCCGAGTTGAACATGAGGCAGAGACATTGGATGGAGCTCCTGAAGAACTATAATTTTGATCTTCAGTACCACCCAAGCAAGGCGAACGTGGTGGTGGATGCCCTCAACCGTCAGCCACGATGCCTGGTGGCGCATATGATGATTTAGGAGTAGAAGATGCTCGATGATATTGCAGCGTATGACTTCGAGTTTGACTTACAGTCTTCTATCGTTCGGTTATCGAGCTTGTCGATTCAACCCTCTCTTATCGCAAGGGTGATCGAGACTCAGCAGTCAGACAAGTCACTTCAGGGTTATCGAGCAGAAGTGACATTTGAGAGTCAGTCAGATTGGCAGATTGGTTCTGATGGTGTACTTCGTTTTAGATGCCGATTATGTTTCCCAGATATTCCAAAGTTGCGTAGAGATCTTATGACAAAGGCACATCGATCGAGGTTTTCTATCCACCCTAGCTCGATGAAGATGTACCGCAGTATGAGGCGATAGTATTTTTGGGCAGGGATGAAGCGCTAGATCGCCAGTTTTGTTGTCGAGTGTGACAGATGCCAGCATATCAAGGCCGATCATTAGAGACCCCCAAGTCCATTGCAGCCGTTGAGCGTCCCGACGTGGAAGTGGAAGCATGTATCTACCGATTTTATTATGCATTTTTCGAGGACTCAGCGCAGTCATAACCCCATCTGGGTTGTCGTGGATCATCTGATGAAGTCGACACATTTTCTCATGATTCGTACGACTTGGCCCTTGGACCGGCTTGCCAGATTGTTTATTGATGAGATTGTGAGACTGCACGGTGTTCCAGTCTTGATTGTTTCTGACCAAAAGTCGAGGTTCACGTCTCATTTTTGGAGGAGCTTCTAGAATGTTATGGGGTCTTCCTTGCAGTTCAGCACCGCATATCATCTGCAGACTGATGGACAAACTGAGAGGGTCAACCAGATCCTTGAGGATATGCTCAGAGCTTGCGTGATCGATTTCTCGGGTAGCTGGGATGAGCATTTGCACTTGGATGAGTTCGCATATACTAATAGCTATCAAGCAACTATTGGTAAGGCTCCCTTTGAGGCCTCGTATGACAGACCATGTAGATCTCCTAGTTGTTAAGCCGAGGTTGGAGAGCACCGTCCCCTAGGCCCTAAGCTTGTGCAGCAGACATCAAAGGTTATCGATATCATCAGGCAGAGGATGCGCACAGATCAGAGCCGGCAGAAAAGTTTTGCTGATCGTCGGCATTGTCCCTTGGAGTTCACTGTTGGGGACAGAGTGTATCTCAAGGTCTCGCCCATGAACGACGTGGTTCGATTTGGAACGAAGAATAAGCTTGCCTCGAGATTTATTGGACCTTTTGAGATCACTGGACACGTTGGTGTCGTAGCCTATAGGCTTGCCTTACCTTCTTAGTTATCTGGCATCCACAAAGTTTTCTATGTTTCGATGCTGCGGAAGTATGGGTCAGACACCATTCCCATGATTGATTGGTGGCCTCTTGAGGTCCGTGAGGATGCTTCCTACATTGAACAAGCAATTCGCATCCTTCATCGGAAGGAGCAGGTCCTCCGGACCAAGGTCATTCCCTTAGCGATGGTGCAGTGGGGTCACCATTCTGTTGAGGAGGCATCTTGAGAGCACGAGGCTAAGACTAGAGATCGTTATCCCCATCTTTTTGTAGATTGATTGTGCTTGTTTCATGCTTTCTACTATATTGATTGATATATCTATATATGCGATGCCACATTTTCTCTTCTTTCTAGTTTTTTTCTCCGTGATAGTAAATTTTGAGGATGAAATTTTTATTAGGAGGGGAGAACTGTCAAGCCTGTGTCTAACTGACCATTCCGTTCTATAGGATCCCGCGGCCCTCCCGGTCAAATTCCGCTGACCCGTGACTTATAGATATCGTTTGCGCGTGACCTTAAGTCGCAACCTGTAAAGCCGAGCTGACTCAACCCGAGATTCATGCCATTGTGACCGCATCGTCGCCACGGTTCCGACACCACGTCTCGTGCGCCAATCTGACGCTTGAATCATGAGATGTGGCCCGCACTCTCTTCCAACCGTGGACTGCACGTCACGAGGCCAGGACTTTCCAGATAGCGTCATTTCCTAAGACCACTATGAGGGTGACATCACCCTTACCTCTAGCCATCCTACCCTAGCAAAACAATGATTGCTAACCTATCTCATGCCTCTTACAAATCCATTATTACTTACAAGTAATGAGGCTTTCTCTTCCATGCTTCTTTCATGCAATCATTACCTAAGAAAGACCACCCCTCTCTCTCTTATCTTTCTCCCTCTCCCTTTCATTTCTCATTCTTCCATTGCAATGGTCATGGACGTCCCACCCATCTCAAAATTTTTAGCCATTTTCACTCTCTAGTTTCCCAAATCTAGCCCTCCAAACCCCATCTCAATTATTGAATCTCATCCCTTTGGAGCATTGGAACCTAGTGGTGTGAGAAGAAGTTCAAGATCCAAGGTGGGTGCTTGTTTAGGACTAGATCTTGCTTTCTTTCTTAGATCATTGTCTTTTATTGCTTAGGATCATGTATGACCCACCAATCAATGGTGGAGATCCTACTTAACCCTTTGGATGTGTCCAATGGCCCATCCTTAATGCATGCATGATCCATGATGGAGTCATTCTCAATAGACCCCATCATGATGTTTTAAGTTAATCCATGCTATTGATGGGTCATCTAGACACTTGAGTTGTGGTAGGAATGGCATCCCCACCTTAGATTCTTTTATGTAGGGCCATGCAATGCATGAGACCCATATGATGATCATGATGTATGGTTTAAATCTTTTGAGGGGCCCATAGTGGCGGGGTCCCCTCCCTTTGGTCGGTCTCTCTTCTTCTCTCTTTCTCTCTCTTTCCTTTTTATGGTGATGATGTGTGTGGCCCACCTAATGTTGCATGTGTGGAACATCCACCATCTAGAATTTTCTGGACATCCAGTGACTTTTAGATGGGTTGGACGTCCAGTTGGTGGAGTGTAACGCCCTGAAAATCGGGGGTCGAGTAGCAACTCAACACCCGAGTTCCAAAACATCACTTATGCAACGCAAATGCTTATGATTGAATGTTGTCTGTGTTAGTGCAATAAACATGAGTGAGATTATACCAAAACAGTAATTCATACTCCAGATCCATGTATAAACGCAAGAGGAAGACTGAAAGATGTATATAGATGTATATAAAACAAAACGATCTCGATCTCAAGAGTATAAATACCAACTGAGTCACCATATACATGTATTTGTACCCAAATCAAAATATCAAAATAGTACAACTGTGATCATGAACCCTGTAGTCCCGTAAATCTGGATAGCCTACGCGAAGCCTCCAACGAACTGCATAAATGAAAACTCATCCTGATCTTCATAATAATCAGGGTCAGCCTCCTGTGGATCGTCGGTACCTGCGTCTAAGACAGAGTCTGGTGGGTGTCAATAACACTGTCCCGTAACGTGGGAGTGAGTAGCTAACTCAGTGGAATAATAGAGCATAAGTTAACATGTTATCAAATCAGTCAAGAAGAAATGATAAAGCAGTACAAACAACATTCCTAAGTATTATAATTAATGCAAGGATGAGATGCAATTATGATGCATGCCCTCACTAACATACTCCCTCGTGCGGCACCATCTTACGTCCGTGGCATGCTGGCACCCTCAGTGCTCCACATCTTCCAGGCACATGCAATGTGATGATGAGCATGATTACCGAGTTGTTATTAATCCATTTCAAACAGCAGTATTGGAAAACTAAGGTACCTTCCTTATATCATTCCCAAACAATGATTCATGCTAGGGTCGTCAGTCCTAGATATTCTCATATGATAGTGTGGTTCTAGGGCGCTGCAAAGGCTGTCAGGGCTGTTACACGCAATCGTTACACCACTCCCTCATCACCTTTTTAACGGTTCATCACTAAATTGATACAGGCCTAGTTCATACTCTATTCACCACGGCAAAACTCGTCGCCTCAACTCAAATTCAGAGTATGCTCGAGGTCACTACAAAGGGCTTGTCACCAATTAGTGTAGGCCGACAGATCGAATATAGTGTCCCATACCACCGTATTCTGCTCATGAGTCTGGGTTGCTCACTGGTCACTACGGAGAGGCACGTGGCCCCAGCGTAGGCCGACAGCTCGACCACGGTATCTCATACGACCATGCCCGGCTCATGAGTCTTAACGGATCGAGGTACCATGGTTAAAGGGATTCCACTGGTAAGGTTAGCACCTTAGGTTCAAACAAAGGCGTCCAAGCATGGTGAACATACAGAAGACAGATCGGGTTGCTTGACGAGCCTGACTAGTACGAGCGCACAACCAACTGAACGACACGAAGTACATAAACACTACGCGTGGCCTAACCACTGTCGCCAACTGAAGTACGACTCGGGTTTGTCAAACACTGTAAGTGCTATGATTTGATTCCTCTTTGATTGTCAAATTTTATGTGTCAAAACTTCTCCGTTTGTCATATGTTTATATCTTGATAAATTTGTTCGAGACACTTCGTCAACACTTGAAGACCAGCTCAAAGAATTCTTCAAGCTTCATGATAGTTCAAGCTACAATATTAAGAGAGAGCTCAAGGTCAAGACTCAAATTCAAGTGCAAATTCAAGATTTAAATCTAAATGCGGGACTCAAGTACAACTTAAAGTTACATTGAAGCTTCTTAAGTAGTCAAGCTACATCGAGAAGAAATCAAGCTTCGTAAAGATCAAAGTCTAAGCAAATGAAGTATTTAATGTCCATACTTCATGTTCCAGGTTTGATAGACCATTAGATTGACCTTAGGGTAGGTCACTTTGGATACATAATCCAAATGAATATTATTACATGATTTTGGTCTACTCTAAGACCAGTCCTAGACCCTGTTTGACCAGTCCTAGCATTGTCTCACCAGTCTAAGAAGTTCCAAGACCAGTCTTAGAATTGTTGCAATTTATCAAATTTTCTGGTTCGGCTACGACAGTCCTGGATTCTGTTCGACCGGTCGTGGGATGGTCTCTACTCGACCTTCGACCAGTCGTAATGCTATGACTCAAACTCAAGCGACTAAATTAAGTGTCGCATGACCAGTCGTAGAGGAGTCTCGACCGGTCGTGGACTGCCTTCGACCAGTCGTGGACTACCAATGACCGGTCGTACAACGGTCTGATGCGATCGCGCTCAAAAATTTAAAAATCAGTTTATTTCAAGACCAGTCGTGGTGACCCTAAGACAAGTCGAAGATGAACTTCTTCTGTTATA
Source organism: Magnolia officinalis (assembly GCA_021015155.1). NCBI lineage: Eukaryota > Viridiplantae > Streptophyta > Magnoliopsida > Magnoliales > Magnoliaceae > Magnolia > Magnolia officinalis. Next base: position 27,331 of record JAJHSJ010002284.1, read on the forward strand.
AATAGCACACGAATTTCAGAGTTTTTCATTGAAAATTAAGTATATTCAAGGCTCCACTCTGAGATAAGTTTGTGTTTATTTTTAAGCTATTTTGTGCATAATTTCTTTCTCTTTTTGATAGCTTATTTAATTTGATTTTGTTTTTATATTATAATCTGATTTGAAAAGAGGAATTGACTTATTCCTTCTTCTTGGAATCAAAATCAAATATAGCTACGCCCAACTGGTTTAAATCTAAAATCAATTAGAACTTAGAACCATATTAAAGTGAGTAGTGGACATTAAACTTCAATATTCGAACGTCTACTCCAATTGGTTCTTCCGGATAGCTATAAGAGGAGAAATCCAAGTATTTTACAATTCAGTAAATTCCATTCCATTTTGGTTTTTGTTTGGGATTCGCCAGAAAAATCTCAATTTGTGTGGTTATCTGAGGAGAGCCATAAAACTCAGAAGTGTGGGTTTTTGAATTGTGTAAGCCCAAGTTAAAAAGACACAATTGTAAAGGTTTAGGGTGAACCTGTGAAACCTATTTGATAGTGAACGCTAATATCCTTTGTGTGAGGATATTAGGAGTGGAGTAGCATTCTGTGTGGCTATTGAAGAACAGTCGGTGTACACACAGGCGAACCACTATAACTCTTTGTCTTGTGGATTGAATGCTTACTTAATTTCCATATCTTTTATCATTCATTTGTGTGGAATGTACATGTGGATGTGAATGTTGTAACAATTTACATTTCAAGCAAGTGTGGGATTATCGTAATAAATTAGATTTATATTTCTACACTTAATTTCAATTCTCTGCTACTCATTTATTTCTATTAAAATTGAGTTCTTAATTCAAAAGATGTTCTAGAAATAACGTTGTCCTACCATAAACCCTTGTTTATTATGGTGTAAGGTTGTCCTTAGAACTGAATTTGTATCAATCTCTCAATACTTATTTATTAAGGTGATTTGATTTCAGCATTGTGAATTAATTTATAATTGTAAGGCTATTGATTTATTTTAGTCTGCTGATTTTAATTTAATTTGGCATAGTCCTATTCATCCCCCCCCCCCCGCTCTAGGACATATAGCTTGGCCTTTTAAGTAGTATCAGAGCTTAATAGCTCATTCTTATTGTTTTTTTTTTTTTGGATTTATTTCCTGAGCTAACAATCTAAGCTATATTAATAAGATGTCAAATTTTGATAGCCTATCAGTCACTAGGCCTCCACCCTTTGATGGCTCCAACTATGCCTATTGGAAAGCCAGAATGAGGATCTTCCTCAAATCAATGGATGAGAGTGTGTGGCGAGCCACAGTGACCGGATGGAACTCTCCTTCCATTGAAGTAACTGAATCTGACGGTTCAAAAACTATGTCTGTACCTGCTTACTATTTATGGACCACCCTTTAGAAAAGTGAGTATAGTGCCAATGCTAAAGCACTAAATGCAATCACTTGCGCACTATCACCGAATGAGTTCAAAAGAATTATATCCTGTGATACTACAAAGCAAGCCTGGGATATACTAGAAATGACACACGAGGGTACATTAATTGTCAAAAAGTCTAAAGTCCAACTCCTCACAACCAAATTTGAAGAAATTCATATGGAGGAAAATGAAATGTTTATGGACTTTTATACTAGACTAAATGACATTGTAAACTCTATGTGGGGTCTTGGCGATAAAATTTCAGAAAGTAGAGTGTGTGCAAAGATACTACGCTCACTTCCTGAACGGTTCAATTCTAAAGTAACCGCGATCCAGGAACTTCGTGATACGGATAATATGAGGGTAGAAGAACTAGTTGGTTCTTTATAAACCTATGAATTAAATTTAAAAGCTCCTAAAGGTAAATCTATAGCTTTGAAATCTTCTAAAGGTATTTCTCAAGAAAACTCAGATTTAGAAAATTCTGAAGATGATATGGCTCTTTTGGTGAAAAAGTTTTACAAAATTTTCAAAAGCAAGAAGAGGGTGGACTTTCAAAAGGGAAATGAAAAGAAACGACCTAAACCTAAGTCCAAAACTTGGAAGTCTTTGAAAGACAGTCAATGTTACAACTGCCAAGAGTATGGGCATTTAACAAACAAATGTCCTAAAAAGGACAGACCCAGAAGGAAGGGTATGTTGGCTACTTGGGATGAATCGTCTGATTCTGAAGCATCTTCTGAATCAGAAAATTCTAAAACTGAGTCGGACAGTAAAGTTAAAGCCCTTATGACTCTAGCCAAGTTTACTTTTTCAGATCACGATTATTCAACAAGTGAAGAAAATTTAAATAGTGATTATGAAAATGAAGAAGATCTTTAAGATGCTTATAATGCCTTTTATAAGGAAAGTTCTAAAATTGCTGTTAAACTTAAGCTTCAAAAAGAAAAGTTTTCTAAAATCAAAGAATGTTTTGAAACTCTTGTTTTAGAAAAATCGCATATTTCAGATTATTTTGAAAAATCAAAATGTGATTTGGAATTCAAAACCTCCTTGATTGATGATTTGAAATCTGAAAATGAGAAACTTAAAAATGAAGTATCTTCTCTTCTGAGTTTGAAGGATACATGGAGATATGCCCAGGGTGATCCAAAGTTAGAAAAATTATTATCCGGATCAAGAAAATGGTTATAGATCCGGGTTGGGCTATGAGAAAAATACATCTAATCAGAAGCATACTTCTCCCAACTTTGTGAAAGGAGAAACTTCTAACTCAAAAGGAAAAGGTACTAGTCAAGTTTTTTTAAAAATACAAAAACTTTTCATAAACCTAAAAGCAGCTATATGAATTTTAAAAATCAGAACAGAAATCCTCTTGCTGAAAAAATAATTGATTTACTTAAGGAGGTCTTAAAATCTAACTCAGCAGGTCATTCTTACAACATCAGACATAAGAAGACCAACCATGTTCCTAAACGCAAAACAGTTTTGAAATGGGTTTCTAAAGTTGCCTGCTTGGTTGCCCACACTGCATTTAAAGCAACAAGTCATTCAAAATGGTACCTAAACAGTGGATGTTCTAGGCACATGACAGGTGACAAGGCTTTATTCACAGATCTAAAAGATATGACTGATGGATTAGTCACATTTGGTGATGGTAGCAACTGCAAGATTATTGGCCAAGGTACGGTTCAACTTTATAATCTTCCCTTATTTAAGAATGTTTTATATGTTGAGGGATTAAAACACAACCTGTTAAGCATATCTCAAATATGTGACAATAACCATAGTGTTAAATTTTCTAATCAAGGTTGTGAGATTATAGATAAAAAGGGTTCTATAATATTAACTAGTCACAGAACTTCTGAAAACTGCTATATAGTATGCAATGGAAGCTCATTTAATCAAACGTGTTACATGGTCCATACTAATGAGACCGAATTATGGCATAAACGCCTTGGACATGTACACTACCGAAATTTGTACAGATTGAGCAAAGGTGAACTAATTAGAGGTCTACCTAAAGTACAAAAAGTAGACAAGATTTGTGGTGAATGCCAGTATGGTAAACAAACTAGGAGCTCTCACAAAAAGGTGAACTCCAATACCACCACAAGACCACTCGAGCTTCTCCACATGGATCTTATAGGACCAACGAGAACGGAAAGTCGAGGTGGCAAAAAATACATCTTGGTTATCGTAGATGACTATACAAGATACATTGGGTTTCATTCTTGAGGGACAAATCAGAAACCCTTGATGAAGTGAAAAAGATTATAAAACGGATCCAAACTGAAAAATGTTCTCAAGTTAGTAAGATCCGTAGTGATCATGGATCCGAGTTTGAAAATAGCGGTTTTGAGAAACTCTGTAGTGATCAGGGAATATCACATGAATTCTCTCCGCCCAAAACTCCACAACAAAATGGTATTGTGGAAAGAAAAATAGAGTGCTTCAAGAAATGGAAAATGTTATGTTAAATAGCATGAAGCTCCTTAGAAATTTATGGGCTGAAGCAGTGAATACCGCCTGCTACATTATCAACCGTGTTTATATCTGCAAATCTAATAATAAAACGGCTTATGAAATGTGGTTTGAGAAAAAGCCTACTGTCAAATATATTTGAATTTTTGGCAGCAAGTGCTATATTTTACGTGACCGTGAAAATTTGGGAAAGTTCGACAGTAAAAGTGATGAAGGGATCTTCTTAGGTTACTCTTTAAACAGTCATGCATATCGTGTTCTGAACAACAGGACCGGTGTGATTCAAGAGTCAATAAATGTAGTAATTGACGATCACTTGAATACACCTGCACCTAGTTCAGATAATGATGAAGCTCTTATATATGAAAAACTAGATACTTCATCAAGTAAAACTAATTCTGAATTAAGAACTGTTAAAGATCATCCTACTGATCAAATACTTGAAAACCCTCTCACTGGTGTGCGCACTCGTAGACAATTAGAGGACATATGTAATTACGTTTGCTTTACATCCCAGATAGAACCGGTTAACGTGAAAGAAGCACTTTCTGATGAAAATTGGACTATTGCGATGCAGGAAGAACTTAATCAGTTTGTCAAAAATGATGTCTGGCATCTTGTTCCTAGACCTAAAGATAAACATATTATTGGAACAAAATGGATTTTCAAAATCAAGTCTGATGAATTGGGAAGTATCATTCGAAACAAGGCAAGACTGGTTGTGCAAGGGTACACGCAAATTGAAGGGATTGATTATGATGAAACCTTTGCCCCAGTTGCTCGCCTTGAATCGATCAGACTTTCCATATCTATTGCATGTTTTAGAAAGTTTAGAATTTTTCAAATGGATGTAAAGAGCGCCTTTTTGAATGGCGACTTACATGAAGAGGTATATGTTGAACAACCAACTGGGTTTGAAGACCCTAAGTTTACCAATCATGTATACTGCCTTAAAAAGCTCTCTATGGTCTGAAACAACCTCCTAGAGCATGGTATGAAAAATTGACTAAGTTCTTACTAAGTCACAAGTTTCAGATGGGTAGTGTCGATAAGACGCTCTTTGTTAAGAAACATAACAATGATATCTTAATGGTTCAAATCTATGTTGATGATATAATTTATGGATCAACTTGTACTAACATGACTGTTGAGTTTGCAGATCTAATGAAATCTGAATTCGAAATGAGCATGGTTGGTGAATTAAATTATTTCCTAGGGTTGCAAGTAAAATAGCAATCTGATGGAATTTTTGTTTCACAAACTAAGTATGCATTAAACTTAATTAAGAGATTCGGATTTGAAAATGGTAAGAACTTTGATACTCCTATGAGTACAACTCTAAGACTCTCAAAAGACTCTACAGGTAAATACGTAGATCCTAAATTATATCGTAGTATGATAGGTAGCCTACTTTACCTAACTGTAAGTAGACCTGATATTGCTTTAAGTGTTGGAATTTGTACTAGATATCAGTCTAATCCTAAAGAATCTCACTTAACTGTTGTTAAACGAATTATTCGATATGTCGAAAGTTCAGTTAATTTGGGTCTTTCGTATCCCTATAATTCTAGTGTTCAATTGGCTGGGTATTCGGATGCTGATTGGGCAGGAAATATAGATGATAGAAAATCAACCAGCGGTGGTTGTTTTTACATTGGAAACTGTCTGGTTTCATGGTTTAACAAAAAATAAAGTTTCATATCACTCTCAACTACTGAGCCAAATATATTGCAGCAGGAAATGCATGTACTCAGTTGGTTTTGATGAAACGTATGTTGAGTGATTATGGAATCACACAAGACTCTATGGTTTTATACTGTGATAATTCCAGTGTGATAAACATTTCAAAAAACCCAATCCAGCATTCACGTACTAAGCACATTGACATTCGATTTCATTATATTCGTGAATTAGTGGAAGAAAAAATAATATCTTTAGAATATATTCCTACCGAGACTCAGCTTGCTGACATTTTCACTAAACCGCTCGACAAAAGCAGGTTTAACAAATTGAAATTTGATCTTGGTATGTGCAAATTTAAATGATTGATCAACGTTAATATGTTATTAATTTAAATTTTAAAATTTTGTGAAAATTGCATATTTTTTCTGGTCTAAGACTGGTCGAGAACGTGCTCGACCAGTCTTGATACGACCGGTCGAGTATGTTCCAAGACCGGTCGTGCGCACGATGATCTTTTTAATTTGGGAAAAACTTGTTTCTTCTTCATTCTAACCCTCCTCACCAACGAGCCGAGCTTCGACTAGTCGAACCCTTGTGTTCGATTCCTCCAGGTTATAGTGATTTTTCTTATTTTCTTGGAGAATCTTAATCTTAACTCTTAATTTTTTTGATCATTGTTGTCTATTTCTTATAAATCTTCAACTTTTTGGGTTCTTCTTCCTTTTTTTTTGTTGAATCTAGAGAAACTCATCTCTATTTTCTTGAGCTTTCTTTCATTTCTTCAAGATTATGGAATCTAGAGGTAAAAAGAAAATTCATAGAGGTGCATCTTCTTCTCGTTCAAAAGCAATCACTAGACATCATCTTAGAGATTCTGAAGATGATCCTCCGCATGTACGTGACCTGCGTATGCGCAATATTATTGTTGAGAAAGCTGTTAGCTTAAATCATATTGCTCCTTACGGTCTCCTTCCTCTCCTTCAATCTGTAGGTTAGGAAAACATTTTATGCTGGGGTGGACCGGCATATCAGTCCATAGCACAGGCCATGGTTGCATGCATATCTGACTTCTCTGCTGAGCAACTGACTTTTACTATTGATACTAGAGAAGGGTCGTTTCATGTTGATCGACACTTAATTTCCGGCCTTATGGATATACAAGTAAATGATGATAGTGTTCATCCTAGTGCACTTGCTGAGAGAGTCTCAGAATCGAAAAAATGAATTTTTACTAGAGCATTGTGTAACATGAATGCACCATGGACTGCAAATGGAAATGCCCTTAAAACCAGATACTTGTTACCCAAATACAGAGTTTTGCATCGTAACTCTTCACTTCTAATCTATATCCCCGCTCTGGAACAAGACTGAGTTGACTCTGTTTATGGTTCGTATTTTGTACTCATCATTACTGGTGCTAACATCTGTTTGCCCTCCTTAATTTGTTCCTCTATCATACAAATTCATAGTCATCCTGGTCATGGTGATATTCCATTTAGATATCTGTTAAATGTGTTAGCCACTCACATGTTAGTCGCTATGCCCATCGGTGAGGCTCCTATCCAACACTTAATATTTAACAATTCCAACTTGCATAAGGTGAAGTTGGAGTTAGCTCCTGGTCAAGTCGATGTTGATGCGGGTGCTGCTGCTGCTGAAGCTGAGATGGGTGTCGAAGGAGATGAGTTGTCAACTGATGATATTGACATGGATGATATTTTTAATGAAATTAATTCTGATTCTGGAAATGATCCAGACTTTGAACCATTTGATTTCAATGCACATCTTAGTGCATTAGAGGAAAAAGTAGAACAGATGAATGTTAGACACAATCAACAATTTAAAAATATGCGCAAATATTTTAGGCGCTTACAGAAGAGCCTTCACCAAAGTGATCCTAATATTCCTGCTCCATCTTCTGGTTTTGATTGAGAATGTTTAATATTTGGTCTGTAACAAGTTTACTAAGTTTCTTTCATTGGTTGTGTGGATTATTGTCTTAAAACATCACTTGTTAATTCTCTTAATATGTACTCTGACTCACCTTGCATACTTCTCTTGTTTTGTTCTTCACTCTGCACTTTTTTTTTATCATTCTATCTTTCTGAGTTGCTATCTCTATTTCTGTCTTTCATATCCTATCTTTGTTTCTTCCTTTGTCATATTTTGACAAAAAGGGGAGAATGTGTGCATTCTATTTATGTGGTATGATTGATATGATGTATACCTACTCAGAGGAAGTTGAGGTGTATTAACTCAGGGGGAGTTGAGTTGTCTCAGCTGCTTGTTTTATGTCAGCTGGTGCATGATTCGTTATTATATAATGTGATGCTTATCTTATTGAAGTTTGAGAAGTGTTTTGTCACAAATTTGACAAAGGGGGAGATTGTAAGTGCTATGATTTGATTCCTCTTTGATTGTCAAATTTTTTGTGTCAAAACTTCTCCGTTTGTCATATGTTTATATCTTGATAAATTTGTTCGAGACACTTCGTCAACACTTGAAGACCAGCTCAAAGAATTCTTCAAGCTTCATGATAGTTCAAGCTACAATATTAAGAGAGAGCTCAAGGTCAAGACTCAAGTTCAAGTGCAAATTCAAGATTCAAATTTAAATGCAGGACTCAAGTACAACTTAAAGTTACATTAAAGCTCTGAAGTAGTCAAGCTACATCGAGAAGAAATCAAGCTTCGTAAAGATCAAAGTCTAAGCAAATGAAGTATTCAATGTCCATACTTCATGTTCCAGGTTTGGTAGACCATTAGATTGACCTTAGGGTAGGTCACTTTGGATACATAATCCAAATGAATATTATTACATGATTTTGGTCTACTCTAAGACCAGTCCTAGACCCTGTTTGACCAGTCCTAGCACTGTCTCGACCAGTCTAAGAAGTTCCAAGACCAGTCATAGAATTGTTGCAATTTATCGAATTTTCTGGTTCGGTTACGACCAGTCCTGGAGTCTGCTCGACTGGTCGTGGGATGGTCTCGACTCGAACTTCGACCAGTCGTAATGCTACGACTCAAACTCTAGTGACTAAATCAAGTGTCGCACGACCAGTCGTAGAGGAGTCTCGACCGGTCGTGGACTGCCTTCGACCAGTCGTGGACTACCTACGACCGGTTATACAACGGTCTGATGTGATCGCGCTCAAAAATTCAAAAAATCAGTTTATTCTAAGACCAGTCATGGTGACCCTAGGACCAGTCGAAGACGAACTTCTTCTGCTATAAATAACACACGAATTTCAGAGTTTTTCATTGAAAATTAAGTATATTCAAGGCTCCACTCTGAGATAAGTTTGTGTTTATTTTTAATCTATTTTGTGCATAATTTCTTTCTCTTTTTGATAGCTTATTTAATTTGATTTTGTTTCTGTATTCCAATCTGATTTGAAAAGTGGAATTGACTTATTCCTTCTTCTTAGAATCAAAATCAAATATAGCTACGCCCAACTGGTTTAAATCTAAAATCAATTAGAACTTAGAACCATATTAAAGTGAGTAGTGGACATTAAACTTCTATATTCGAACGTTTACTCCAATTGGTTCTTCCGGGCAGCTACAAGAGGAGAAATCCAGGTATTTTACAATTCTGTAAATTCCATTCCATTTTGGTTTTTGTTTGGGATTCGCCAGAAAAATCTCAATTTGTGTGATTATCTGAGGAGAGCCAGAAAACTCAGAAGTGTGGTTTTTTGAATTGTGTAAGCACAAGTTAAAAAGACACAATTGTAAAGGTTTAGGGTGAACCTGTGAAAACCTATTTGATAGTGAACGCTAATATCCCCTGTGTGAGGATATTAGGAGTAGAGTAGTATTCTGTGTAGCTATTGAAGAACAGTTGGTGTACACACAGGCGAACCACTATAACTCTTTGTCTTGTGGATTGAATGCTTGCTTAATTTCCATATCTTTTATCATTTATTTGTGTGGAATGTACCTATGGATGTGAATGTTGTAACAATTTACATTTCAAGCAAGTGTGGGATTGTTGTAAAAAATTAGATTTATATTTCTGCACTTAATTTCAATTCTCTGCTATTCATTTATTTCTATTAAAATTGAGTTCTTAATTCAAAAGATGTTCTAGAAATAAGGTTGTCCTACCATAAGCCCTTGTTTATTATGGTGTAAGGTTGTCCTTAGAACTGAATTTGTATCAATCTCTCAATACTTATTTATTAAGGTGATTTGATTTCAGCATTCTAAATTGATTTATAATTGTAAAGCTATTGATTTATTTTATTTCGCTGATTTTAATTTAATTTGGCAAAGTCCTATTCACCCCTCCCCCCCCCCCCCCCCCCCCCCCCCCTCTAGGACATATAGCTTGGCCTTTTCAAACACTCCTACCTGGCGAATGGATCTCAACCACGTACTCAAGTCTGTTACCGATTGTCTGAACTATAATCATAGCCCCAATCACAATCAAACCTTAACCAGAGGCATGTATAATAAAGCATCATAAACAAAGTAATTCAAGCATGTTAACAAACATGTCATAAAGCATATTACAAAGCACAATATAAACAAGAAATACAAACACATATATTTCATAGTAAGCGGTTAAATTAGGCAATCAACATGGAGGAAATCATATACATCTCTAAGGTAGTTGAGAATCCCATCTCAACACCTACCTGAAGTGATTATCTAAGAACTTACTCTTACAAGCATTTTCACAAACACTTAAAATACACTATTTTAACATACATAGTGTATATTCGCAAAACATGTATTGGGGCGACCCCTTTCGCCAAGCACATATATAATATGTTCATACAGCAAATAATCATGGCAAACACATTTCCAAAATTTATACGTATACGATACTTTCTACAAATACTAGGAATACAATATATTCAACATAGTTATCGTATAACTGAAAAATGAAACGGACAACACTTTGTACATGTGCAATAACATACAGATCATGAATCTATCATTATCTGACATTGAAAGCATTGAAAACCATAACCTATACGTCTAAACTCTGCACCTTTTGTCGTAGAACCATAACGAATTCGATAGGTTTGCTAAACCTTCATATATGGCAGTTTGGCCACCTATAGAACGAAATAGGTTAACTATTTCATAACCTACAACTATCACAACCCCAAAATAGATTAGGGTTAGGGTTTCTTACCTAGAAACGAAGTCGGAATCGCTGGGAAAGTGATTAGACTAGTGGTTAAGCTTGTAGAGCGGCAGGGGAAAGTAGTATGGAGGTTCTCCCACTTCTCTCACACTTTCTCTTTCTTTTCTCACTTCTCTCTCCTAGGTTTTTTCTCAAATTCGTATGGCTGAATGAGAAGGGTTTTAAGGTCCTTTTATAGCCTAAAAACACACCAAATTAGACCTAAGGTCAACGTATACTTAAGTTATATCCAAAGTGGGTCAGTTTCAGCTCAACGGAGGACTTCTGACTGCCCCCTTGAGCCGAAGGTCGGACTTAAGCTCACCAACCTTGGATCTAGGTGGAGTTAAGTTTTTGTTCTAGTCGAATTTCCAGATCACGCGTGGCGGACCAGTTTCAGTTCAACGGTCACAGAACCTCGATCGGGGATTTCAAGTATACTACCATGTATATGAAATCTTTCCTGATCCGAGGGTGTATTTGTGTCAGATTCTGACGGTCTGGTTGCTTACAAATTGTCCACAAGTGGCACGTGCCAGATTTCATAAATTTGTATTTTACCTTTAATTAATTTCACATTTCTCACACTCTTCGCTCCGGGCTCAAGCGAATAGCGCTGGGACATTATCTGGATTTGATTTCTAAGATGGTTATCAACCCCAGCAAGGCGGTCCTAACTCTATAACTTCATATTATTCAGATTTCCAATGTGCGGTCTAAATCTAATACGGAGTTTCCATGTGCTCCTGAGAACAGACGGGTAATGAGATTGATCCTAGATTTTAGGGTAATGTAACATCAACGATTTTAAGAGTTCTGGGTCTTACAGATCGTATTTAAAGTGATTTAAATGGATTTCGTGGCTAACCTAGTTTAACACTTAGTTAACTTTGTCTAATTTCTTAAGGATTTGATCCCAAGCAATTTCTGCCTGAGGTGGTACTCGGGCCATTGTACGAAATTGTTCGAGTTGTTACAATCTACCCCCCTTAATGAAAATTTTCATCCTCGAAATTAGTACCTTTTCGTACTCCTCGAGAAGCTGAGGGTAGTTCTTTCAGATCTCGGCTTCTGTCTCCCAGGTAGCTTCCTCCTCTGTATGATGCATCTAAAGTACCTTCAAGAGTGGAATCACTTTACTGTGCCACACCTGCTCCTTCCTGTCTAGGATACGCATCGGACGCAGTACATATGTAGCATCATCGCTTAACTGCACCTGCTCCCAATGGATGATGTGTGAAGGATCAGGGACATATTTCTTTAGCATAGATACATGAAATATGTTGTGCACGCCCGCGAGTGGTGTGGGCAAAGCGAGACGGTATGCCACCGCTCCCACTCGATCAAGTATCTGAAATGGGCCAATGAATCACGGCGTAAGATTCCCCTACTTCCCAAACCGAAAGACTCCCTTCATAGGGAAAATTCTGAGGAATACGTGGTATCCAACCTCAAACTCAAGTGGTCACCGCCTCGTATCGGCATAACTCTTCTGTCTACTCTGTGCCATCAGGAGTTGACGCCTGATAATGTCAATCTTTTCCGAGGTCACCTGTACTAATTTCGGCCCAATCAAGCTGCGCTCGCCAATCTCTGCCCAGCAATGTGGTGCTCTACAAGGATGACCATACAAGGCCTCATATGGAGCCATACCAATACTCGCCTGGAAGCTGTTGTTGTACGCGAACTCTGCATAAGGAAGACAATCATCCCAACTGTCCTTGAAATCCAAGACACAGGCCCGTAACATATCTTCTAAAATCTGATTCACCCGCTCTGTCTGCCTGTCGGTCTGAGGGTGAAACGCAGTACTGAACTTCAGCTTCACACCCATCGTTTCCTGGATACGAGTCCAGAAGATAGATGTGAATTGCGTGTCGCAGTCCGACATGATCTCTAAAGGAACTCCATGTAGACGGACTATCTCTCTGATGTACAACCTGGCTAAGTCGTCTGCAGAGTTTGTAACTCTGATAGGGAGGAAATGAACCGATTTGGTCAACCGGTCCACGATCACCCAGATGGAATCATATCCCTTCCTCATCTTCAGCAGCCCTAATATGAAATCCATAGAGATGAAGTCCCACTTCTATTCAGCTATGGGCATGGGCTGAAGGAGTCCAGGAGGTCGGCGATGCTCGGCCTTGACCTACTGACACGTAAGACAACGTGAAACATACTCGGCGATATGAACCTTCATATTGTCCCACCAATACGATCGCCTCATGTCCTGGTACATCTTCGTGCTACCAGGATGCATCGCAAGCTTCGATTTATGGGCAGTCTCGAGAAGCTCCTGTCTCAAGTCAGGAATATCAGGGTGCATAGGCAGCCATGGTATCATAGGCCCCCATCAGTGCCAACTCTCCACTCGGAGTCCTAGGCATCGCTAGCTTGCTGTCGAAGCTCAATTAACCGCTCATCGCCCTTCTGGGCCTCAATAATCCTGTCATCAATTAGTGGTCTCACCCGAATGTGTGCGACACTCTTAAATGGCTCCTCCATGGTGAGTTTTTACTCGAAGTTCCGCACGAACTCTAACATATCCCACTCTGCTATCATCAGCGGAGCCGCAAATGCTATAGTCTTCTTGCGGCTTAACGCATCTGCCACAAGGTTGGCCTTGCCAGGATAGTAGGAAACCTCGAACTTGAAGTCCTTCAAGGTCTCCATCCATCGGCGTTGCCTCATATTCAAGTCCCGCTGAGTGAATATATACTTAAGGCTCTTGTGGTCGCAGAAAAGCTCGAACTCCTCTCCGTAGAGGTAATGTCTCCAGAGCTTCAATGCAAAGATGATAGCTGCTAACTCAAGGTCGTGTGTAGGGTAATTTTCCTCATGCTTCCTTAATTGTCTCGAGATTGGGTGTATGGTCCCTAGATTGGGTGTATCCCATGTTTTCTAATGCCATGTTTGGAATGTATGTAATGAAAAGTATATCCCGAGTTTTCCTATTACACTTAGAAATTCCTCATCCTGGGATTTGGAACTCCCATCTCACGCTTTCCAACACCAGGCTCATTTTTCAAAGCCTATAAAATTAATTCTTATCCCACCCACCCTCCTACCAACCATGCCACTCCCAATCCCGAAGAGGGATTAGCAATGCAAGCCCATTAAATACAACTTAAGACCACTGGCCAAATAGGCCCTTGGAGTTTTGGACCTAGAGCGGTGCTCCTAGATTTCGACAGACATGACTGTATAGGAAATCCAACAAATTAATAATGTGAACCTTATGACCCTCTTAGCTGGTATGAGCATGTGTGAAGTGCTCGAGAGTAGTTAAATTTAAGTCCGTACAACTCAATTCCAATTAGACAATTTTTTACCCTAAGCTATAAAACAATTTATTATATTAGAAAGGGTATAAAACCATCTACTCTATAAGCATAGACTGTGGAGTACAACCAGTGGATTACCGCTACTCCTAAATTAAGTCTAGACTACTGGTTAGGCTAAGGAAAGTAAAAGACTAATTAATTATGCTAAGTCAATTGAATGATAGACTTAGTTAAGTCGGCTAATACACCTCTTTGATCTGGGTGGCGTAGCGGAAGCATAGTGGACCCTTGCCCCACTAGCCCAGGATCGAATGGAATTGATCCAGACTGTACGTAAAGATAGGTCACTAATTAGGATCTGAATCTTCCTTAAAATGTAAAGCAATTAGGGTTCAAGTATTAAATAATTTCATATTACATAATAGGCCTAACAATGGGTACAACCTAAAGTACAATAGCCAAGGTCAACGTATCTACAACTGTGCTCGTTGAATACAAACATAATAGAAGCCTGTTCTACTATGAGAAACCGTTTTAGGATGATCTAGTAAGATTTGATTCACCATTTCCTTGGACATAGATAATAACGAGAACTCTCTTAGACCAAGACCTAAAGGGCATCCCGAGAAATAGGAATGTTTATACCTTTCATTAATGGACATTCCCTAAGTTTTTAGAGTGATCAGACTACGAAGTTACTAAAATATACAACTGCGAAGTATTCGCGGCTTGACCCAATTCTCAATCCTGGGCGACTACCAATGGACTCACTACTTGACCGAGTAGAAAACCAGGATCTATCAGGACTAGGAAGGGATACGATGAGCCTTCTACCATGGTCAGGTAGATGATCGATGTATCGGGATCAAGCCCACTATAACCATCTCTCCGTGTTAGTCAAACATTGAAAATAGCTATCTTACTCTTACTAGTTGGGAACTTTCGTTGAGACTCCAAATAGGGAAAGGAATCCAATGTAGCATACCATCAGGATGTAGGTACGAGATAAAGAAATAAATTTTTAAGGGGGGTAGCCTGAAATGTAATAGACTAGTATGCACAAGATACACCCTACCGCGCATATAAACTTGAAATCAATAAGTCTTAGGCAAATGAAATAATAGGATTCTTACTTATTACCCTTAGCCAATTTCGAGGATAAAATTTTGTTTTAAGGGGGGTAGATTGTAACATCCCAGATTTTTGCCAACTTGGAATTAGACGTCCTTAGGCAATGGGTCGATCCTAACACCTTATTAACTTGTCAGAACTCAATCCCAAAGTCTAAAATCGCTTTTGAACCCATTTCCTTCACAAATCCCATCCTTCACCACCTTGTTCTTTCAATTTTTCTAAGTACTTTCACCCTAGACACTATCTTAAACTAGCTAAGTATTATAACTTGGATCACTTTATATACAAACTACAAAGGCCCAGGTAGCACCTCATACAGAAATTACTCAGGACTAAATCCTTTAGAAATTAGGCGAGAATTAGCCAGTGTTAAACTAGAGTACCTGTGAAATTAGCACCAATCACTTTAAATACGATCTGCAAGACCCAAAACTTGTAGAATCATTGACGCTACATTACCCTAAAATCTAGGATCAATCTCATTACCCGGCTGCTCTCGGGAGCATCTCGAAACTCCATTTCAGATCTGGACCGCACGTCGGAAGTCCGATTAACACGAAGTTAAGGAATTAGGACCACCTTGCTGGGCTTGACAACCATCTCGGAAATCAAATCCAGATAGTGTCCCAGTGCAATTCGCTTGAGTCTGGAGCGAGGAGTGTGAGAAACATGAAAATAATTCCAAAATAAGGATTTATGAAATCTGGCAGTCTCGCTTGCGGATCAGTTATAAGGATTCCGACCATCAGAATTAGGCCTGATTACACCTCGGATCAGGGGAAATTTCATACACAGGTCAGTGTACTTGAAATCTCTGATCGAGTTTCACTGACCGTTGAACTGAAACTAGTCCGCCATTTGCGATCTGGAATTCCAACTGAAATGAAAACTTAGCCATACCTAGATCCAGTGTTAATGAGCTTAAGTCCGACCGCACACAGAAAAGGGGCCGCCAGAAGTCCTCCGTTGAGCTGAAACTGACCCACTTTGGATATAACCTAAGTATACCTTGACCTGAAGTCTATTTCGGTGAGGTTTTAGGCTATATAAGGACCTTTAAACACTCTCTCATTCAGGCATACGAATTTGAGAAAAACCCTAGGAGAGAAGAGAGAAAAGAGAGAGAAAGTTAGAGAGTTGTGGGAGGATTCTTCCTACCCTTTTTTCCCTGCCACTACACAAGCTTCACCACTCCATTCTCATCACTTTCCCGGTGATTCTGGCGTCGTTTCTAGGTAAGAAACCCTAACCCTAATCTATTTTGGAGGTGTGATGGTTGTAGGTTATGAAATAGTAACCTATTTCATTATATAGGTTACCAAACTGCCGAATACGAAAGCTTAGCAAACTTATCGGATTCGTTACGATTCTACAACAAAAGGTGCGAACTTTAGGTGTATAGGTTATGGTTTTTAACGCTTTCAGTGTCAGATAATGATAGATTCATGATCTGCATGCAATTTCACATGTACAAAGTGCTGTCTGTTTTCCGTTTCGATTAAATATGAAGAATATGGAATTTTGTGTATTCTAGGTATTTGTATAAAGTACTGTATACGTATAAATTTTGAAAATGTGTTTGCCATGATTATTTGCTGTATGAACATATTATATATGTGTATAACACTTACTTGGCGAGAGGGTTCGCCCTAATACATGTTTTTGCTAATATACACTATGTATGTTAAAATAGTATATTCTAAGTGTTTGTTGAAATGACTAAATAAATATGGATTTATAATTTATGCTTGCCAAATGTATTGAATGTAAGAACATGATTGATGTGTATGCGACAACTCCTTGCTATAAGGATTTGTCCTATTGTATGTTGAAATCAACATACGTCATGTATGTTGGAGTGGTGTAGTTTAAGTGTTTGCTAAAATGCATGTGTAAGAAATTGTGTGACGAACTAAGTTTAATAGGGTGTTGAGATAGGATTCTCAGCTACCTTAGAGATGTATATGATTTCCTCCATGTTGCTTGATTAATTTAACCGCTTACTTATGAAATATAGGTGTTTGTATTTCTTGTTTATATTGTGCTTTATTACATATTTTATGACATGCTTGTCAACATGCTTGAATCTCTTTGTTTATTCTGCTTTACTCTACATGCTTCTGGTCATGGATTGATTGTGTTTGAGGCTATGATTATAGTCCAGGCAATCGGTAATGGGATTGAATTCGTGGCTGAGATTCATTTGCCACGTGAGATGTGTTCGACGAACTCGAGTCGTACTTCGGTTAGCGATAGTGGTTGGCCACACGAAGTGCTTATGCGCTTCATATAGTTCAACTTGTTGTGCGCTCGAGCTAGCCGAGCTCGTCAAGCAATCCGATCTGTCTTATGTATGTTCACCATGTTTGGACGCCTCTTCTTGAACCTAGGGTACCAAACTTACCAGTGAAATCCCTTTAACCATGGTACCTCGATCCGCTAAGACTCATGAGCCGAGCATGGTGGTATGAGACACTGTGATCGAACTGTCGGCCTACGCTGGGGCCACGTGCCTCCCCGTAGTGTCCATTGAGCAACCAGACTCGTGAGCCGATTATGGTGGTATGGGACACTATATTCAAGCTGTCGGCCTACACTGATTAGTGACGAGCCCTTTGTAGTGACCTCGAGCATACTCTGAATTTGCGGTGAGGCGACGAGTTTTGCCGCGGTGTATAGAGTATAAACTAGGCCTGTATCAATTTAGTATGAACCGTTAAAAAGGTGATGGGGGAGTGGCCCTAGAACCACACTATCGTATGAGATTATCTAGGTTTGACGACCCTAGAATGGATCATGTTTGGGAATGATACAAGGGAGGTACCTTAGTTTCTCAATCCTGCTGTTTGAAATGGACTAATAACAACTTGGTAATCATGCTCATCATTGCACTGCATGTGCCTGGAAGATGTGGAGCACTGAGGAATACAAGCATGCCGCGAACATAAGATGGTGTCGCATGAGGGAGTATGTGGTGAGGGCATGTATCATGACAGCATTTCATACTTGCATTAACAAGAGTACTTAGGATTGTTGATTGTACTACTTTATCATTACTGCTTGACTGTTTTAATAACATGTTAACCTATG
Organism: Magnolia officinalis; assembly: GCA_021015155.1. Taxonomy (NCBI): domain Eukaryota; kingdom Viridiplantae; phylum Streptophyta; class Magnoliopsida; order Magnoliales; family Magnoliaceae; genus Magnolia; species Magnolia officinalis. The sequence continues at coordinate 45,571 of JAJHSJ010002284.1, forward strand.
CTTTATTGTTCCACTGAGTTGATCACTCACTCCCACGTTACGGGACGGTGTTCCGAACACCCACCAGACTTTGTCTAATTGCAAATGGCGACGCTACTCCTAAGGCGGAGCCGGACCTTTATGATGACAGTGATGCTTTTTCGTGTATGCTGTATGCTGATGGCTTCAAGTGAGTCGTGTCTTGATCGACGGGATTACAGGGATGTTGACTAGATAACACTACACCTTTGGTATAATTTGAAATTGCACTTGTAATTATTTAACCTGGTAACATTATCACACTCTGGAGACTCACCACAGTTTATATATTTTATATATCTATCATAGTCTTCCGCTTGCAAATTTAACTGTCTCTGGAGTATGATATGTTGTTTTGGTATAATCTCATTCATGTTTCAATGCTCTCATCATAATCATCACTATCTGTGTTGCATAAGTGATGCGTTGGAACTCGGGAGCTGAGCTTTACTCGACCCTCGATTTTCAGGGCGTTACATGGGCTTCAAAGAGAACCCTACGGTCCTCATAAATGCCATGCTCTCCTTGCCACAAACTGAGCTTTCATAATAGGATTTCAGAGATCGAGATCCCGCTTCGTCTGCAACTCCCGATCATTGTGCATGCTAACAGCGGTGCCTCTCGGCCGCCTTGAACGTGTAGGGCGGCTAGGCCCAGCCTCATCAGCGGCACCCTTCCTCTTTCCCATAAGAGAAAGGATGGTGGAGATGGAGAAAATGGCCGAAACAATGGCAAGGAGAGCCATAGAAAGTGAAGGAAAGGAAAGAAAAGGGCTAGAGGGTTGGTTCTCCACGGACTAGGGTCTCAACAGACGTTGTAGAGGCCCAAATGATAGAGATTGAAGGATGAAAGTGGAGAGATAAGATGGGTGAGGAAGCTTAAACAATTTTTGAGCTTCAAATGGGGGTGTGAGAGCTCAAACAAGAGAAACAGAGAGGGAAGGGAGGAAAGGATTGTTGTGGACGATGGGAATGGATGGGTTGTGGTCGAAAATAGCATATTGGACGATTGGAAGGGCGATTTGAGAGAGAGCAGCAAGTTTAGCGAGGAAAGAGGGCTTGGAGGGAAGGTTTGTGAAGGAAGTAGGGTTTTGGAGTGTTTGCAGTGGACAGGACCTACCTCAGGGGGGTTATTAGACCCCCAAACACGATCGGCCCGCACGGCCCACCCGGCTGGGCTTGAAATCCAACGAGGCCTCGCCACTCTCTGGAAGGTCTGGCGATGCCTCGCCATTTGGACGAGGTCCTCGTGAACCCTAGGACCAAAAATGATGTGGGTCCCACCCTGGGTGCCCCTGGACAAGCGTGGGTACGCCCACGACCCCGTTTCGCTCCGTTTCAGGTAGTTTCGGGTAATTTCTGATACATACTAGCTTTTGCTGATTTTTAATGGCTGGAATGGGATGAGTTGTGATCTAGACCCGTCAATAGACAACTTAGGAGTGTTTTAAGGTCAACCCATGCGACCAGGGTTGAGTACAGACTTGTTTACAACTATCGTCTTTGATACCAACTTGTAACGCCCTGAAAATCAGGGGTCGAGTAGTAACTCAACACCCGAGTTCCAAAACATCACTTATGCAACACAAATGCTTATGATTGAATGTTGTCTGTGTTAGTGCAATAAACATGAGTGAGATTATACCAAAAAAGTAATTCATACTCCAGATCCATGTATAAATGCAAGCGAAAAACTGAAAGATGTATATAAAACAAAACGATCTCGATCTCATGAGTATGAATACCAACTGAGTCACCATATACATGTATTTGTACCCAAATCAAAATATCAAAATAGTACAACTGTGATCATGAACCCTATAGTCCCGTAAATCTGGATAGCCTACGCGAAGCCTCCAACGAACTGCATAAAGGAAAACTCATCCTGATCTTCATAATAATCAAGGTCAGCCTCCTGTGGATCGTCAGTACCTGTGTCTAAGATAAAGTCTGGTGGGTGTCCAGAACACCGTCCCGTAACGTGGGAGTGATTAGTTAACTCAGTGGAACAATAGAGCATAAGTTAACATGTTATCAAATCAGTCAAGCAGAAATGATAAAGCAGTACAAACAACATTCCTAAGTACTGTAATTAATGCAAGGATGAAATGCGATTATGATGCGTACCCTCACCAACATACTCCCTCGTGCGGCACCATCTTACGTCCGTGACATATTGGCACCCTCAGTGCTCCACATCTTCCAAGCACATGCAATGCAATGATGAGCATGATTACCGAGTTGTTATTAGTCCATTTCAAACAGTAGTATTGGGAAACTAAGGTACCTTCCTTATATCATTCCCAAACAATGATCCATTCTAGGGTCGTCAGTCCTAGATACTCTCATACGATAGTGTGGTTCTAGGGTGCTGCAAAGACTGCCAGGACTGTTACACGCAATCGTTACACCACTCCCCCATCATCTTTTTAACGGTTCATCACTAAATTGATACAGGCCTAGTTCATACTCTATTCACCACAGTAAAACTCGTCGACTCACCGCAAATTCAGAGTATGCTCGAGGTTACTACAAAGGGCTCGTCACCAATCAGTGTAGGCCGACAGCTCGAATATAGTGTCTCATATCACCGTATTCGGCTCACGAGTCTGGGTTGCTCACTGGTCACTACGGGGAGACACGTGGCCCCAGCATAGGCCAACAGCTCGACCACGGTGTCCCATACCACCATGCCTGGCTCATGAGTCTTAGTGGATCGAGATACCACGGTTAACGGGATTCCACTGGTAAGGTTAGTACCTCAGGTTCAAACAGAGGCGTCCAAACATGGTGAACATACAGTAGACAGATCGGGTTCCTTGACGAGCCTGACTAGCACGAGTGCACAAACAACTGAACGACATGAAGTGCATAAACACTTCGCGTGGCCTAACCACTGTCCCCAACTGAAGTACGACTCGGGTTCATCAAACACATCCTACGTGGCGAATGGATCTCAACCACGTACTCAAGTCTGTTACCGATTGTCTGGACTATAATCATAGCCCCAATCACAATCAAACCTTAACCAGAGGCATGTATAGTAAAGCATCATAAACAAAGTAATTCAAGCATGTTAACAAACATGTCATAAAACATATTACAAAGCACAATATAAATAAGAAATACAAACACATATATTTCATAGTAAGCGGTTAAATTAGGCAATCAACATGGAGGAAATCATATACATCTCTAAGGTAGTTGAGAATCCCATCTCAACACCTACCTGAAGCATGATTATCTAAGAACTTACTCTTACAAGCATTTTCACAAACACTTAGAATACACTATTTTAACATACATAGTGTATATTCGCAAAACATGTATTGGGGCGACCCCTTTCCCCAAGTATGTATTTTACACATATATAATATGTTCATACAGCAAATAATCATGGTAAACACATTTTCAAAATTTATACGTATACGGTACTTTCTACAAATACTAGGAATACAGTATATTCAACATAGTTATCGTATAACCGAAAAGTGAAACGGACAGCACTTTGTACATGTGCAATAACATACAGATCATGAATCTATCATTATCTTACATTGAAAGCGTTGAAAACCATAACCTATACATCTAAAGTCCGCACCTTTTGTCGTAGAACCGTAACGAATTCGATAGGCTTGCTAAACCTTCATATATGGCAGTTTGGCCACCTATAGAACGAAATAGGTTAGCTATTTCATAACCTACAACTATCACAACCCCAAAACAGGTTAGGGTTAGGGTTTCTTACCTAGAAACAAAGTCGGAATCGCCAGGAAAGCGATTAGACTTGAGTGGTTAAGCCTGTAGAGTGGCAGGGGAAAGTAGTAGGGAGGTTATCCCAATTCTCTCACACTTTCTCTCTCTTTTATCACTTCTCTCTCCTAGGGTTTTTCTCAAATTTGTATGGCTGAATGAGAGAGGGTTTTAAGGTCCTTATATAGCCTAAAAACACACTAAATTAGACCTAAGGTCAAAGTATACTTAGGTTATATCCAAAGTGGGTCAGTTTCAACTCAAAGGAGGACTTCTGGCGGCCCCCCTTGAGCCAAAGGTCGGACTTAAGCTCACCAACCTTGGATCTAGGTGGAGTTAAGTTTTTGTTCTAGTCAAATTCCCAGATCACGCGTGGTGGACCAGTTTCAGGTCAACGGTCACGGAACCTCGATTGGGGATTTCAAGTATACTGCCATGTATATGAGATTTTTCTTGATCCAAGGGTATATTTGGGTTAGATTCTGATGGTCTGGTTGCTTACAAATTGTCCGCAAGTGACACGTGCCAGATTTCATAAATTTGTATTTTACCTTTAATTAATTTCACATTTCTCACACTCTTCGCTCTGGGCTCAAGCGAATAGCGCTAGGACATTATCTGGATTTGATTTCTGAGATGGTTATCAAGCCCAGCAAGGCGGTCCTAACTCTATAACCTCGTATTATTCGGATATCCGATGTGTGGTCCAGATCTAATATGGAGTTTCCATGTGCTCCCGAGAACAGACAGGTAACGAGATTGATCCTAGATTTTATGGTAATGTAGCGTCAACGATTCTACGAGTTCTGGGTCTTACACATCGTATTTAAAGTGATTCAAACGGATTTCGTGGCTAACCTAGTTTAACACTTAGTTAACTTTGTCTAATTTCTTAAGGATTTGATCCCAAGCAATTTCTGCCTGAGGTGGTACTCGGGCCATTGTACGGAATTGTCCGAGTCGTTACATGGAGCCCACCTTGTTGTCCATTTCAGGCCAGCCTAGATGAGGGGAAAGACACAAATGTCGGTGTGATTCTGGGGCCGTGTGGCCCACCCTATTGGACCTGACTGTGATGTATGTATCATGTCCACGCTGTTCACGTGATGGGCCCACCTTGTTGGACTGTCTAGTGGACGAGCTTGCTGCCTATCCGTCTGGACAGGCCTACATGAAGGAAAACACAAATAAGCTTAAATCCAATCCTGGTGGGCCCCACACATGTGATCCCACCTCTGATGTATGCGTTTCATCCATGCAGTCCACCGTCCACACGTGAACGGTGGGACCCATGTGAGGTATGTGTTTTATATCCTGGTCGTCCATCCAGGGGCCTGGACATGAGGCACCCATGATGTATGTGTTTTCCCATGCCGTCCAGGGTTGGGACACGTGGGGCCCATATCATGTATATCCACACCGTCCATTGCTGGATGTGGGCCCCACCATGTGTATGTGGTCATCCAGACCGTCCAGATCATGGGACCGGCCATGATGTAAGTATTTCATCCACGCCATCCAGATGGGTTAGACGTGGGCCCACCATGTTGTATGTGTTTCATCCTCGCCGTTCGGGGCAGACGGCCCACCAAAATGGATGTGTTGTATATCTAGGTTGTCTATCTGGTGGGGCCCATTTGGCATGTACAGGGCCACCATGATGTATTTATTTGTTGCCCATCTAATTTGGTTGGACCATGGGCTACCGCGTGAGGCCCATTTGGTGATGTATCAGGCCCACCTTAATTGTGTGTGTTGTGAGCACACTCTCCACCTAATTTTTTGGACCATAGGGGCTGACCTGTAAGGCCCACCTTGATGTATATGATATACATGTTGCCCATCCATTTTTACCGAACCATGGGTTGCCCCATCAAGCCCACTATGTTGTTTGCGTTACACACACTCACCATCCTCCCATTGTGCTTAAAATCATGGGCTGTTCATGAGGCCCAGTTGTATTGTGTTCAAGGCCCAGTATGATGTATGTAAGGCCCATGAGATGAGGCCCAAGGTGATGTATATGAGGCCCTTGTGTGAGTCCCAAGGTGATGTATATGAGGCCCTTGTGTGAGGCCCAATGTGATGTATTTGAGGCCCTTGTGTGAGGCCCAAGGTGATGTATATGAGGCCCAATTGTGATGTGTGATTCCACCATGATGTATGTAAAGATGTTAATGATGCCCATTCATCTTCCTAGTTGGTATTAAAATGGGCCATGCTTTGGGAGCAATGATGGTTAAATGTCCACATTGTAAAAAGGAATGGTGGTTAAATGTCCACCCTGTAATCCTCCCTAGGGCCCATTGTTAGGCCCGTTCTCATTTCCCCTTATTGTGGGCTAATCTAAATTGATGGGCCCCCACTAGTACAAGTATGATCCATCTAACCTTTTTGGGCTATCTCAAATTATTAGGCCCTCATTGGTGCTATTAGAGTACCCAAACCTGGAAGCCCACTCTTTAAGTAGGCCATCTAGGCCTATCCTTATTATTAGAAGGATGCATCATCACCTCTTTCCATAGATGGAAGAATCTGTGGTAACATATTTGGTTTATCCACTGTTGAGGATTGATCTTTATGTTATGGTTTAGATCTGTTGTCTTTCTATGGACCTTGACTTGTATATAGGCCAATTATTGATACCGATTATGAATATGTGATAACATAACATCATGATACATTCTCATACGCATCATCTGCATGCTTTTTACGAGGAGTGACTAATCATAGCTTATGCCATTGGGCAGGTTGTTAGAACTCCCTGATAGACAGAGTTGTCCCACATGAGCGCACGGTACGAACAGGATTGATGCATGATTGGATTGTATGACTCATGCATCTTGCATTGTGTGATATGGTTATTGTGTACCCTAGCGACATCAAGGTAATGGCCTCCACAGGCATATCGTGGATGGCAGGATTAGATACTGAAAGTACTTGGTTCTAAGCATTAGGGCGCAATGATGTCCTTGGGTGAAAGTCCCCGAACCCTTATGATACCAAGAGGATGCTCCAACGTCAAGACCAAGTGAATGTATGAGCACACAAGGGTCGTATACCAGTAGGCCGCGTCTCCCACTGTGTCATTGTCGGTTGGAAGGGGGTGTGACCTTACTAGCCTGAGTGAGGGGGTAATATCTAGGTTGAGTTTGATCTGCTTGAGGAATGGGTCTGCTATCGACTAGTCAAGCCCGATATTGGTAAGCGGAGAGTGAGGTCTCTTCCACTTACCTAGTTGTGCGCTCGGATAGGGGCGACAAGCTGTCATAGAGTGTATTAAACCCCGGTGATTATCTAGAGTGAGAAATGTACTGATATATGATGCTCCAGAGATGAGCTGTATTGATACTTGGATTCAAATGAGGATTGGTATGCTTGAGCTGCACCTTGCATATGATGAAAGTGCCCTAGTTTCTCAATTAGCATGAGTGTTGAGTCAGCAAGACAAGTGAGCCCCATAGGAAGATCATTCAAGCGTCTACCTCAAAAGGATGTGTGTTCGAACTTATCAAAGGTAAACTTAGCCTCACATCCCATGACCTAAAACACCAGGTACATAAAACCCTTAAAAATGGACGAACAACATAGGGTTTAAGGTGTGAAAACTGTTTTGCAAAATCAGGAAAATCTTTAAGTTTTCAGCCTTTGTCTATTAATCGATAAGTGCTTCGATGAAATCGGACTCTGTTATCGATGTCCTCAATACTCACTCGATGTTATCGAAATGAGGACTTCAGGTGTCCAGCAACAAAAATGAATCTTGGACTGAATTATCAATGAAATGATGGCATGATCAATATCATCGACTTTCGAATCTCGAGCTCATCGAGACGGCTCGATAAAATCGACATCTGGTCAGTTTGTGTCCAATATGATGTTAAGGAAAATCATGTGATTTTTGATATCTCGAAGAGAGCCTCGATATCGTTGAAATTCAAACCTCGATGATATCGACGGATCTTCGATGATATCGGATTGGGACACAAATCTATCTAGCAAGTTTTCAAGTAAAATCTTTCAAAATATTCGAAGTATCGAGAATCACTCGATGATATCGATATTCAAAGATTAATCATAGCGAGACTAGGTCGATCGCATCGAATTGGGACATTAGACTGTCCAGCAAGTTTATAGGAAAATTTCTTGAAAAAATCGATGAATCAAAACTGGTATCGATATCATCGATATTCAAAACCAGATGATATCGAGGGATACTCGATCATATCGATGCCTGTTCAGTTCCTAAGGCAAGTTTGCTCTCAGGTTTTTTCAAACGTCGAGGAATCGATCCATGCGTCGATGTTATCGGAGTTTGAAATCTGATGACATCGAAGCCTGCTCGATTTCCTCGATCTGTTGGCAAAAAGGTTCAAAAGCATTTGACGGATTGAATTTGTGTCATCGAGCAGCCATTCGATGCTATCGAGAGTATACACTCGTTGATATCAAAGCATGCTTGATGATATCGAACTTTGTCAAAAATATAACTATTTTATTTCCGTTGGAACACTTTTGCCTATTTAATGAGAGCTTACCTGAGGTTGTTTGTAGAGAAAATAGATAGAGATTTTAAGTGTTTAATTCAGATCACCTACCCTAAGCCTTTTCTATCATGGGAGTTCATTCCTCAATCCACCCTCATCATTGATATTCAATAGAGGGATTGGTGAATGAACTTCCGCATTCAAGGATCCTCCAGCTACCACCTTAGCGAAAAATCATTGAGCTGGGATACCTTGAATGCATAGATGCTTGGAATCATTCCGTCTCTAATATAGGAAAACATTTTATAGAGTAGGATTCCAACATAACCTTGGCCCAACCCGTCGTCGTACATTAGAGCATCAAAAGTGTTGCAGATTAAGGTAGCTGAAGATTCTTCATCAACAAAGGAGGAAATCTTTATCAATGTACTAAATGGGGTTCATCTACTTATCTGTTAGTCATTAGAGTCAAAAGACCCTGCTGATCATTCCTTTGTGTAGGATTGGGTCACAGGTGATTCTCACCCCTTTCAAGTCCTCATAGGAGGCCTCCGACGGGAGAATACGTGTGGGTGATGTGTGTTGATCCTTGCTCTCGGGAGCATAAACTTAGGTCCTTAGTGTAGGTCCTTGGCCTGTGTTGCTTAAAACCTACGTGAAGTGTGTTGACCTTTGCTCTTATGTAAGGCATAAACTCTAGATTCCTTATGTGGATCCTTGGCCTATGTGGCCTAAAACCTAGGTGTTGTGTGTTGACCTTTGATCTTGTGTAGGGCATAAATTCTAGGTTCCTTCTGTAGATCCTTGGCCAGCGTGGCCTAAAATCTGGGTGCTGTGTGTTGACCCTTCCTCCTGTGTGGGGCATAAACTTATGTCTCGTGGAGACATGTTAGGTACCTTGTGTAGATCCTAGAGTCAACCTTGTGTAGGTTCTACTGGTTTGAGGTGAACCTGATTTGAAACCTCCGTTAGTGAGATCTGGTACACTCAAGGGTTGAGTGCGTCTACCGAAAGTAGAGTAGAAACGTAGTCGAACCACTATAAAAATGACTATGTTTGGGATTGTTATTTACTTTTACTGCTTGTGTGATATCTCTAAATGTTCTCATAATGCATGTTTACATGATTACCTAGAACTAATTAGAATCACATCTCACACACAGTCACATCCATCATGAACTATGTTATACATCTTGTTGATGTTTTGAATAGTCTTATGATTGGATCTTCTATTTAGCTTGGAAGCCATTAGGGTTACATTAAAGAAATCCTTATACTTGCATATCGATCCAGGATAGGGTTGATAGGTTTTAAATCATCATAAAATATTAAAAAGTCCTATTCATCCCTCCCCCCCCCCCCCCCCCCCAGGACACCTTGGCATATTCTCATTTCTACTAAAGCGGTCATTACTGCAATTTCATTTGGTATTAAAGCATGTCTCTCTTAAGGGTTCACCGCCTAGAGAGTGATCTTGACTGAAGTTGGAATCATGACAAATGGTGTAAGTCTAGAGGATGCAAGCAGTCAGAACAATTGCCTAGTAATCCACACTGCTCTGAAAGTCGGTAATAGTTTAAAATAGTACCTTGATAGTGGGTGCTCCAGACACATGATCGGTGACCAAACCCATTTTTGTGAATACTTAGACTTTGATGGTTGATCAATCATGTTTGGAGATTGGAGCTCCGCTAAGATAATTGGGACAGGAACAATAGTTGGACCGGGACTCCCTAAGATTAAAAATGTTCTATGTGTAGAAGGTCTAAAACATAATCTCCTTAGTATCTCACAAATTTGAGACAAAGAACACTTGGTCACCTTCTAAAAAAATGTGTGTAGAATCCTTAGATCAAACTGGAAAATCTAGTGACAACTGCTATGTAATTGAAAGTTGGAATGAGAATGTATTGTCCACAAAATCTAATATGGTTGTGAAAAGCGAGTCCAAACTATGACATCAAAGGCTGGGCCACGTGCACTATCGAAACTTAGCCAAATTAAGTTCAAAAAGTTTGGTAAGGGGACTTCCTAAGATTAGAAAGGAAGAAAAGATTGTTGGTGGTGATTGTCTGAAGGGTAAACAGATACAAGTTGGACACAAAAAGACAAACACCGTAGCAACATCAAAACCATTGGACTTGCTACACATGGACCTAATTGGTCCCACCAAAGTTGAAAGCCATGGCAGAAAAAGATACTTCTTGGTGGTAGTAGATGATTACTCCAGATTTACATAAGTCACGTTTCTTAGAGAAAAATCTGATGCTTTTGATGAATCTGTAGTCATGGCAAGACGACTCCAAAATGAGAAAGGATACTGCATAAATCGTATCAAGAGTGATCATAGTAGTGAATTTGAAAATGAGCGATTTCAAAGATATTGTGATGAGAAAGAAATTCACCATGAATTCTCAGCTCCAAAAACTCCGCAGTAAAATGGAGTTGTTGAAAGAAAGAATCGAGTTTTGCAAGAAATGGGTCCCGTTATGCTGAATGGAAAGGATATGGCCAAAAGCTTCCATGCTGAAGCAGTCAATACCGCCTGCTATATAATAAATAGAGTATATTTAAGAGCAGGCTTAAACAAAACACCATATGAGATATGGTTTGGAAAACAACCTAGTGTGAAACACTTCCGAGTCTTTGGTAGTAAATGTTATATCCTGAAGGACAGAGAACACCTAGGTAAGTTTGAATCTAAAAGTGATGAAGGCATCTTTTTGGAATACGCCTTGAATAGTCGTGCCTATAGGGTATACAATCTAAAAACCCTCACCATTCAAGAATCAGTTAATGTAGTAGTTGATGATCAACCTCATGAAGAAGAGTGTTCCTTGAATGAATTGGAGGATGATGTGGATTCATGCATTCTAGGCAAATTTGAGAACAAAACTTCTACATTTAATGAACCTCAACCATCATTTAACATACCCATCATTAAAGATCACCCTTTAAATCAAATCATTGGAGATCCTAATGATGGTGTAAGAACTCGACGTCAAATAGAAAGTATTTACAGTCATTTTTGCTTTACCTCAAAGATTGAGCCAAAAAATATTGTGGAAGCTCTTCATGATGAATATTGGATAAATGCAATGCTAGAAGAACTTTAACAATTTCAAAGACATGAGGTATGTCAACTGGTTCCTAGGCCATCTAATACAAATATCATTGGTACTAAATGGATCTTCAAGAATAAATCCGATGAATCTGGCAATGTGATTAGGAATAAAGCAAGATTGGTAGCTCAAGGATATTCCCAGATGAAGGCATTGACTTTGATGAAACATTTGCTCCTGTAGCTCGTCTCGAGTCAATCAGGATTCTCATGTCAATTGCATGTGCTTTGAAATTTAAGTTGTTCTAAATGGATGTCAAAAGTGTATTTCTAAATGGAGTACTTGAAGAAGAAGTCTATGTGGAACAACCTAAGGGATTTTCAGACCCCAAGAATCCTCGACATGTTTATCGATTGAGCAAGGCACTTTATGGTCTCAAACAAGCACCACGTGCTTGGTATGAACGTCTGAGGCAATTTCTTCTCAACCACAAATTCTGCAGGGGTAGTGTAGATAAAACACTATTCACTCAAAAAATCGAGAAGTCATTGGTCATTGCCCAGATCTATGTGGATCATATGATATAGTCTTTGGCTCCACATGTGAAGATACTACTCATAACTTCACTGATCTCATGAAATTTGAATTTGAAATGAGCATGGTTGGTGAGTTGAACTTCTTTTAAGGCTTACAAGTGAAGCAATTGCACAATGGGATCTTTGTATGTCAAAGCAAGTACACAAAAGATCTAGTTAAAAGATTTGGACTTGAATTTGGTCGTACCTATCATACTCCCATGAGCACCACACTCAGACTCTCCAAAGATATAAATGGAAAAAGTGTGGATCAACACATGTATCAAAGTATGATTGGAAGCCTACTATATCTAACTGCAAGTCGTCCAGATATATCATTTAGCGTAGGAGCATGTGTGCGATATCAGGCTGATCCCATGGAATCTCACCTAACGGAAGTTAAAAGAATCATCAAGTATGTCACTGGAACAACCATTTTCGGTCTATGGTATCCATTCGAAACATCTACCATCATTGTTTGATACTCAGATGCTAATTGGGCTAGAAATTTAGATGATCTCAAGTCAACCAGTGGTGGCTGTTTTTATATTAGAAACTATTTAGTGTCTTGGTAGAGCAAGAAACAGAATTCGATATCCTTGTCGATTGCTGAAGCCAAATACATTCTTGCAGGTAGTTGTTGTGCTCAACTCCTATGGATGAAACAGATGCTACTAGATTATGGGATCGAGCAGCCAACTATGACTCTCTTCTGTGACAACACTAGTGCTATCAATATTTCAAAGAATCTTGTTCAACACTCTTGGACCAAACATATTGACATTAGACATCATTTTATCTGAGAACTTGTTGAAGAAAGGATCATAGTGTTGGATTATGTGCCTACAGAAAATCAACTTGCTGACATATTAATTAAACCTCTAGATGCAAACAGTTTTAGAAATCTTCAGAAATCAATTGGATTATGTGTTATTTGATGACAAGTCGAGTCAAACAAAAGCTGACTTGGCATATCTTAGGACTATGGTCCTCTTATTTTTGTATGGCTAAACATGTACTACATAGGTATATCTTCATGTATTAACCATATTTTGGATGTTCGGAGTGATACTTTTCATATTTTCACCTTTCTCGATGAAATCGACCATGTATCTATCTCATTGATGGCTCTCGGGAATACAAGGTCCTAACGTCAGTCCCTTCTAACAGTTATGAATTCAATTGTCTCAATATTCGCTGGTTATTAACTATTGATCCTTCCCAATGGTCATCGACACAGTCTTCGATATCTTTATTAGCCTACTTTTGATGACATCGATTGGATATCGATTTCATCGACACTCTGCTATAAAAAGGAAACGAGCATCAGATTTGTTTATCAACTTGTTCCCTCTCTTCTCTGGTTGTTTCTCCCTATCTATACCTATCTTCCTAGGCTCCTCTCCAAGAAGAACCAAGGTAAAAGGCAAAGGTAAGGATCTTACTCATTCCAAATCCTCCAAATCAAAGAATAAGCAACCAGAAATAAGTCAGTCTCGTCCCAATCAGTTGGATTGGGAACAAGTTACAATAGCCAAGCGTATTGTCCATAACAAAGCTATTGAACCATTCGGAGTGGATCTCCTCTTAGAAGTTATAGGGTGGCAAAATATCTGGAGCACCTTAGGTGTTAAAGGAAGGTTTGGTATAGCTGAGGCCCTATCTGGACATTATGGCTGATTTTTTTTTGGTGACCGCATGATGTTCTTATATTGGATTAAAACATTTTGGGGTTATTCATCCTTTCTAAGAGGCAAATGCTTTATTTTGATGCGACCATGGTTGGGCCGGAATTTTGGTTTGATTATTTTTGGGATGGATGATGAAATACTGCCAAGCTTGGGCAGTTTTCACTTTGAAATTTTTTTTGGCTGTTTACTAATTCATATATATTTGCTGCCATGATTATCTGCTCTCAATCCTTCCTTAGAATGCTGGTATAAACTGTGATTACCTTCTCCTGCATATTCCTTAGCGATTGAGAATTGGATTGTGATTTCTGTCTTTTGAAGTTATACTGCTATTTTCTTTGCAAAATCATAGCTCTCCTTTGACCTAGTATGCATTAATGGTTTCCATGTGTATAGAGATGTTATTATCTGTTATACATATGTCTCTTATGCATTTTCGAGATGTCATTATCTGTTATGAATTCAAATATCTGGATCGTTATTGATTCTACCATATCTTTATGCTACAACTTCAGTCAACTAATATTAAGATATTGCCCTTTGCCAATGACTGACAAAAAGGGGGAGAACAAATCCCACCATGGAGCAAAATTGTGTATCTATGTATGAATGGTGGTACAGGTGTTAGGGGGAGCAACTACATATTTGTGTGTTTAAATTTACAGTAGCATTGTAAAATTGTGTAAAGAGTTATGTACACATAATTTAGGGTGTTGGTCTAGATGTTGGTCTAGTATTTCAGGTGTTTTGTCACGTAATTGACAAAGGGGGAGATTGAAAGTATCTTGGTTTGTCAATTAGCGTGAGTGTTGAGTCAGCAAGACAAGTGAGCCCCATAGGAAGATCATTCAAGCGTCTGCCTCAACAGGATGTGTGCCCGAACTCGTCAAAGGCAAACTTAGCCTCACATCCCATGACCCAAAACACCAAGTACATAAAACCCTTAAAAATGGAATGAACAACATAGGGTTTAAGGTGTGAAAACTGTTTTACAAAATTAGGAAAATCTCTAAGTTTTCAGCCTTTGTCGATTAATTAATAAGTGCTTCAATGGAATTGGACTTTGTTATCGATGTCCTCGATACTCACTCGATGTTATCGAAATGAGGACTTCAGGTGTCCAGCAACCAAAATGAATCTTGGACTGAATTATCGATGAATCGATGACATGATCGATATCATTGACTTTCAAATCTCGAGCTCATCGAGACGACTCGATAAAATCGACATCTCGTCAGTTTGTGTCTAGTATGCAGTTAAGGAAAATCATGTGATTTTCGATATCTCGAAGAGAGCCTCGATATTGTCGAAATTCAAACCTCGATGATATCGACGGATCTTCGATGATATCGGATTGGGACACAAATCTGTCTAGCAAGCTTTCAAGTAAACTTTCAAAATGTTTAAAGTATTGAGAATCACTCAATGATATCGATATTCAAAGATTGATCATAGCGAGACCAAGTCGATAGCATCGAATTGGGACACAAGACTGTCTAGCAAGTTTATAGGAAAATTTATTGAAAAAATCGATGAATCAAAACTAGTATCGATATCATCGATATTCAAAACCAGATGATATCGAGGGATACTTGATCATATCGATGCCTGTTCAGTTCTTAAGGCAAGCCTGCTCTCGGGTTTTTTCAAATGTCGGGGAATTGATCCATGGGTCGATGTTATCGGAGTTTGAAATCCGATGACATCGAAGCATGCTCGATTTCCTCGATCTGTTGGAAAAAAGGTTCAAAAGCGTTTGACAGATTGAGTTTGTGTCATCGAGCGGCCATTCGATGCTATCGAGAGTATACGCTCGATGATATCGAAGTCTGCTCAATGATAACGAACTTTGTCATAAATATAACTGTTTTATTTTCATTGGAACTTTTTGCCTATGTAATGAGAGCTTGCCTGAGGTTATTTATAGAGAAAATATATAGAGCTTTTGAGTGTTTAATTCAGATCACCTACCCTAAGCCTTTTCTCTCATGGGAGTTCGTTCCTCAATCCACCCTCATCATTGATATTCAATAGAATGGATTGGTGAATGAACTTCTGCATTCAAGGATCCTCCAGCTACCACCTTAATGGAAAATTATTGAGCTAGGATACCTTGAATGCATAGATGCTTGGAATCACTCCGTCTCTAATATAGGAAAACATTTAATAGAGTAGGATTCCAACATAACCTTGACCCAACCTGTAGTCGTACATTAGAGCATCATAAGTGTTGCGAATCAAGGGAGCTAAAGATTCTTCATCAACAAAGGAGGAGATCTTCATCAACGTACTAAATGGGGCTCAACTACTTATCTGTAAGTCATTGGAGTCCAGAGACCTTGCTGATCATTCCTTTGTGTAGGATTGGGTCACAGGTGATTCTCACCCCTTTTAAGTCCTCATAGGAGGCCTCCGACGTGAGAATACATGTGGGCGTTGTGTGTTGACCTTTGCTCTTGAAAGCATAAACTTAGGTCTTTAGTGTAGGTCCTTGGCCTGTGTGGCCTAAAACCTAGGTATTGTATGTTGACCTTTGCTCTTGTGTAGGGCATAAACTCTAGGTTCCTTGTGTGGATCTTTAACCTATGTAGCCTAAAACCTAGGTGTTGTGTGTTGACCTTTGCTCTTGTGTAGGGCATAAACTCTAGGTTCCTTGTGTGGATCCTTGGCCTGTGTGGCTTAAAATTTGGGTGTTGTGTGTTGACCCTTGCTCCTATGAGGGGCATAAACTTGTGTCTCGTGGAGACATGTTAGGTACCTTGTGTAGATCTTAGAGTCAGCCTTGTGTAGGTTCTACTGGTTTGAGGTGAACTTGATTTGAAACCTCCGTTAGTGAGATTCAGTACACTCAAGGGTTGAGTGTGTCCGCCAGAAGTGGAGTAGACACGTAGTCGAACCACTATAAAAATGATTGTGCTTGGGATTGCTATTTACTTTTACTGCTTGTGTGATATCTCTGAATGTTCTCATAATGCATGTTTACATGATTACCTAGAACTAATTAGAATCACATCTCACACACAGTCACATCCATCATGAACTATGTTCTACATCTTGTTTACGTTTTGAATGGACTTATGATTGGATCCTCTACTTAGCTTGGAAGCCATTTGAGTTATATTGAAGAAATCCTGATACTTGCATATTGATTCAAGGTAGGGTTTATAGGTTTTAAATCATCATAAAATATTAAAAAGTCTTATTCACCCCCCCCCCCCCCCCCCTCTAGGACACCTTGGTATATTCTCACTTCTACTAAAGCGGTCATTACCGCAATTTCATATGACATTGGCCATGTAGGCGTTGGATCGCATCATAGCCTTGATATGGCCGATAGCATTCATGCCTTGCATTGCAAAGCCTTGATACGGTTGATAATATTCATGGATTCGCTAGCATTTTTCACATGACCCTGATATTACATTCTGAGCACGCTTATATTGCGCACACACTTACACCACCCTCTAAGCTTTCTATAAGCTTATGCACGAGACGCCAGGATGCAGTCGTAGCTGAGCATAGGCAGGAGCATGCAGCTGAGCTTCCAGAGTTTCTTTTTAATATCTCTATATTATATTTCCTTTTGTACCTTGTACTCAGAAGTTTTTTATCATAGTGGATATGTGGTCATGTTTCAGGTTATGGCATGTGGGTTTTGCTTATGGTTATGATTATTATGAAACAAATTCATGTTGAAAATCCTCCTTTTAGGATCCCAGGATCAGAACCTGGTATATGGGTGTCGGGAGCAAAGAATGGGGTACTATGGAGGCTGTCGAAGCCGGATTCGACGATCAAAAATTTTGTGAGCCTGGTTTCCGAGTTTGGGGCGTGACAGGAGTTACTCGATATGACTTTGGAATTTGAAACCATCCGATTGAGGCCACCATCTGAGTTGTCAACCCTTAACAATACAATGCCTTTACTGAGTAGTACCGATGAATAAAGTCTTCACATCAATTCTTCGCCTGTTAATTTTCAATCTACCTATGTAAGGCAAGACATGATACATCTGATGACGATTTATTCTCACCATGATGAAGCAAGAGATTATGCTTTCATCCACTTCTAGAGACGATGGAATCCTTAGGCAGATCATCACCAACTTCAATGTAGAAAATGAGTCACTCTCAATTGAATCTCCCAACTCTTTGGACGATTGCTTGGCACACTTTGCAGATTCAAACGATCCCATGATAAAAGAAATAGTGGATGCCTCGCAAGATAATACATCGGTAGTTGTCGCTGACCGAGAAAACCCTTATTCTTAAGCCCCTTCTTCCCCAAATCCTAAGTGTTTACCAATAAAGGAAGAGGAGCTAGAAATTGAACCGAAGTCTGAAACTTCAGAATGTGTTGAGACTACATCATTTGCTAAGAATTTTTCTGAATTGTATCTACTTGTAATCTCTGATTCACCATGGGGTACTAACTCTGAAACTTTCTCTGTCACAGGTGAATCATATATACTTTAGACACCTCAGGAGATTAAAAGGAAACCTTATGCTGAGGTCCATAAATTTCTCTGAAAATTCATGCTCCAGGTCATCCAAGCCTATTGCAAAAAGGGCTTTTGGATGATCTTGTTGAGAAACCTACTTAGAAATTTGTCAAGATATTGGCTGGATGAGGAACCTTGCAGCTTGACTGAGTAGTTTTTCCCTTGTTTTCCTAGTTTAGGATTAGTTTATTGCTTTCAGCTGTTTTAGGATAGTTTGCTTATCAACGGTTTAAGTCTTTTGTACTAACCCAATTTTCACACCAAGATCATTGGAAATGCCTCAAAATTCCTTCTTCAGGTATTATCTCTCCATCACTTTCCTTTTCTTCTCATTACCTCTTTTGCATTACATGCTTATTTCTTTTACATTGAGGACAATGTAGATATTAGGTTGGGATGAGAGATAAGGCAGGATAATCAGTTGTTCTTTCAGTCTTTGAGCAAATATTGTAGAAAATTGGAAAAAAAAAATGAAGTATAAGATGCTTAATGTCTCTTGGATTTAGTTACTTAGAGATTTCAAAGTAAGTTTGAATTATAAATCCGTGATTAGGAGTTTAACATTGATCGAGTCATGATTTCATATGTCACATCTAGCTTTCACATTAAAGCTTCAGTCAACATTGAATTGTTAACTTGGTGATTATTAAGCATGGAAGGAACCAACCTGGGGAATTCGTCCATCATGTTTAATCAGAAGAATTGAAAAGAAAGAAAAATAAATAAATACTCAGCTAAAAAACAGTTATCATCGAAAATGGCTACCTATTAAAAATCTTTAAAAAGGTTGACATAGGGTGAAAGCCATCGATGGAAAAATTAAAAGCTAGAAGAAGGAAAAGATGAACTATACGACAAGTTTTGGTTTAGGTTTTGGTTGTCTTGAATGTTCTTTTGATTATCAATGTTATCATGAAAATGGAGAATTAAACCTTTAATTGTGATAAGTCAAAGCTTCATTATACACTCATGAAACTCAATGTTTAGAATTGTTCTAATAGGAGGATTAATACTTTGAACTAGACTGTGAAATTTACTGAGCGCTAGAGTGAGGAGAAGGTGATGTTCAACATTGATGTATCTTAGAATTTTATTATCTGGATTGTTTAAAATAAAAAAAATTTTTTAAAAAAAAACCACTTGAGCTTATACAAATTGTCCTATGGTTATCGAAATAATTTTCGCATACTTTGCTCGGGACTAGCAAAATGCTGGTTGGGGATTATGTTGAGGATCAAATATTGCATATTATCTCCCATTTATTACTTGGTTTTATGAACATGGTAATGCTTAATGTTCTATTTTAATCATGTTTATGTTGCAAGGTGAATTTAAAAGCTTGGATTGAAAAGGATGCTAAAAGCATGGATTTAACGCTCAAGAATCACCAAAGCCGAGGATGGATCTTATGAGAGTAAGAATGAGGAATTCGCATGCCAAAGATTCAAAAAAAACCAAGTGAGGAATGAAGAGCATTGAAGACTTGAAGTGAAGAAAAGGAACCTAAAAATCTGCCTCCTTCGACTAGTCGAAGATTCCTCGACTCAAACTCCAGCGACAAAATCTTCTAAATTCTCATCACCCTTGTCCAATCGAAGGAGACCCTCGACCAGTCGAAGGTGAACCTCAACCAATCGAAGGTTATCCTCGACCAGTGTAAGGTTACGCAGATTTTGTGCGAACTGCGTAAATTTGAGGTGGTTTTCAAATTTTTTTCAAGTCGGTGCGAAAGGAGGTGCTGCAAAACTATAAATAGGAGTCCATAGGACATTCCTAGGTATCTTTTAGGGTTTGAGGAGTGAAGTAAAAGGGTGGAGCAGCAGTCTGAGAGTTTTTCTTCATCTTCTTTAGTTGATCTTTTTGTTTTGTTAAGAGTTCTTAGTTCAATCATGTTTATAGTTGGTTAAACCTCTTAGCTAGGGCTAAGAGGTGAAGCTTGTAGCGTGATTGGGATATTTGCTTTATTTTGATTCATGTTTTGTTGAACTCTCTTGGATCCTAGTTTGATTATAAGGAATATTTTTAATTATTAATGGTTTGTTGTGACAAATTACAATAGATCTACGATAGCTTTAAATATCTTCTTTTTCTGATTTGAGATTGTGAAATTAGTAAGTCCCGTTGTTCACCATCATCCCTTGGGCATGGTAGGATGATGAAATCCTTCCTAACCTTCACAATTCTTTTATGATTGGTTGTGGGATTGGTAAATCCTGTTGTTTGCCTTGTCACCTGGGCATGGTTAGGTGATGGAATCACTTCCAAATCATCACAACTCTCATCTATTGATAATTAGATCCATGAGAAGTTCAGAGATCTAACAAATCTCTTCTTACCAATTAGATAGGATAGGACTCTAATTCCAGTTGTGTCCTTGAATCATGCAAGGTAGCTTCCCAATTGCTATAAGTGGATCCTTGGCACCCTGGTTCCCACCTTTAAATTCACTAGTTTTAATTACTCTAATCATAATTACTCTCTCAAATATTTCAGAATTAGGTTTACATCTTCTTCTAGTTCTAGTTCTAGCTAAATTCAGAATACACACGAGATTAGTCCCTGTGGATTCGACCTCTGTCTCATCGATATTATTATTGTATTGCGACCCTACACTTGGGGTTGTGAACAGTTTGATTGTGATAGCCCGTGAAAATCAGAATAATTGTAAAAGGTTGTTAAGGTGAACCTAGGAAAACATTTTCATAGTGAAAGACAAAATTACGAGGGAAGTTATTTTGGGAGTGGAGTAGGTGTGGCTGTTTTTAAAGCACCAAACCACTATAATCCTCTGTGTTATGTGGCGAATGTCTTTATTTTTTATATGGTGAATGGTTGTATTTAATTTCAAGTTGAGTGGTGAATGTTGTAATATTTTATTTTTATTTACTCTTGCAAGTTTGAAGTTTTAATTTTAAAGAAATTCGTGAAATAAGGTTGTCCTGCCTAAAACTTTAGTTGAAGTATGTCATATGAATTATTTGGAATCAACGTTTCAATACTTGAGCAATTGAGATCTCTGATTTATTTACATATTCAACATTTATTTCGATTATTTGGCATAATCCTATTCACCCCCCTCTAGGACATCTTAAGCTCTCTTTTTCAAATATGAATTTTTGAAATCAATGCACTGAAACTGTCAAAATCCGAACATTCAGAATATTGCTGAACAAGGTTACTCGGTTCACCTGAGTCCCACTCGGTGCAACCGAACCTTGTTATCTAGATTTACTTGGTTGCTCGAGGTTTACTCGGTGCAACCGAGCATTGTTGTCCAGATTGCACCAGTTTGCTCGGTGCAACCGAGTTCCACTCGGTTCAACCGAACCTTGCTGTCCTTATTCTTCAAAATTCTGAAATTTCACTTGGTCGGGCGGTTTTGGTGGATCCAAGGTCACTCCTTTTGGTCCCAAACATGTGTGAATACACATACGGACATGGACTCAAGTCCATAAATCAAATGTACTGCTCAAAGACATCCAATTCCCAACTGGGAAAAATTCGGGGCGTTACATAGGGTCACCTATCTAAAGTGTTATGGTCTCTCAATTCTATACGGAGGGAAATAGTGGTGGAGGCCATTAAGACATGTAAGTGGCTAAGGTCTTCATCACTAAAAAAAGCTCCTAAATCGGATTCAAAATCCTTTGTATTATCCTGTGTTGTCGTCATAACCTTACCATTAGATCTTACTTTGCTAGGAAGATCGATGGAAATATGTCCATAACTCTCATAATTGTAACATTGGACTTGCTTCGGTTATTTATCATTTTTTTTTTATATTTACAATTCTCAACCATTTTGTCCCTCTTTTCACAACTCTTCCCTCTATTTGATTTGAGGAATTTCTTGAATTTTCTTAAATTTTCTTTCGAAATCTCCATCCTCATACTTATCATCGCTATCACCATCAGATTTAACAAACATAAGCTTATGTGAATAGTTTTGATCAAAAGGAAGATGGCTTAGATATTATGAATTCATAGGCTAGGAATCTAGGATATGAGTGAAGAATCTTATAACATTCTATTGCACTAAAAATCCATCAAAATGCCTAAAGAACAAATGCCCTATATAAAGGAATCAAGTTCTAATGGTCATAAAATGTGCCAAAAACAACATTGTCGATCAGTCGATGGATCAAAACCCATCGAATTAGTCTAGAGAACTCACTGATATAGTTGACAGAGTTCAATCGATTGAGCCTGATCGATCAAAGTCACTCTTAGCTGGTTGGTTTTAGTCAGTTTAATTTCCATTCACTTGAGACCTCTATAGCCTATCTAAGAATTTTCAAATGGGGTTCCTAAGGGTAAAGGATGATCAAACAAAGTTTATCAATTAAGATTAGTATCATTTAAATGTTTAGATTGTTTTAGATCAATGTTGGGGTCACCAAGGCACCTCATTTACCTATTCTTCACTTCCTTAATGATCCAGTCTTCATGAGACTTCGGTCTTCAGCTTCTAATGGCTCAATCGACTCCCTGATACATAGACAGACATGATTAACAAGCAAGATGCACAAATAAGTACACCAACACTTCTCATGTTTGCTAATATTAAAATAATCGTTTGGACTCGCTGACAGTTGTAACTTATTAAATGACGACACGTGTGCTAGTTGTTTATTATGGGTTCGCAATGTGCGTATGTCATATGCTTATTACGTGAATGAGAGTTTCTTTTAAGCTGCTTTGTGTTAGTGATAGCTATTTTCTTTTCCGAAAGAATGTAAATAATGCGCCATGAAATTCAACCAACTTAATGTAGTTGTTAATTAATCTACTCCTCTAAGGCTTTCGGTTGTACAGTTCTCATGCAATGCCACACTGCATCATCCAAGTTCATGATTTTCTGTGACTATGTTTCAGCTATGTTTCAGCTATGTTTCAGTCCAAACTCAACTTGGATCATGAGATTGCTCTAGTGGTTAGTTAGCTTTATCACTTGAGTGGGGTACAAAACATTGAGTATAATTGTTGTAGCCGGCTGAACTTGTCATTTTTGAGCTACTGGTTGTTGGGGGCCGTTGCACAAACCTTAGGATCTAGCCTCCCAAAAAACACCAGAATTATGGGATAATAAAGCAATGAAATAAATCAAAGCATAAACCAGACAACACAAGAGATTTTTACATGGAAAACCCTAAAAGAGGTAAAAACCACGAGACCTCATCCAGATCAACAATCCACTATGAAGTAGAACATTACAACCAATCACAAGCACACACTTCTTAGATCAACATTCTTCACTCACGCAGGAGTGGATAAACAATAAGAGAATTTAAAAAATGGAGAGATCTCACCGATTATGAGGACGTAGAAGCGCTGAGATGTTGCTTGCACAATAGATCACATCTATGAGCATAACCCTCCCTTCCACAAGCTTCCTCTCTCTCTTTTCTCTTTCTCTCACACCTTGGCCGTCAAAACCCTTAACACAATGGCTTTAGAAAGCCTTCTCAAAAATAGCCTAAAAAAGCCCTAGGGACCCCTATTTATAGTTTAGGCAACTTCCTTTCGTACCTTGGTGAAAACCGCCTCAAATTTACGCAGTCCACACAAAATCCAGACACCAGCCCAGACGAATTAAGGGCGTGTTTGGATTCGTGTATAGTATTGTATTGTATTGTATTTGGGCACTGTTCATGTATACATTGGACGGTTTACAGAATACATCCAAATCACCATGTCATTATCTAATGTTTGGATAGGAGGTATTGTGCGTTGAAGTATGCAATATCTAGTACATGACAATGTTTGGATACAAAGTATTAGGCGTGCGTATTGTACAAATGTTCAACATCCATTTGCTGCTTGGTACGGATTGTTGATATATTTATTTAAATTCTCGACCATTTCATAGGTGGTGGTGCCCACCTTCACTTGATTTTCTTCATCTGATCCGTCCAACATGATCTGATCCATCCAACATGATCTGATCAGATCCATCCATTCATACAATTGCTGTTGTACAGTTTTTTTTCCCTTTACAATTCTCGTCTAGTTCATATGTGGTGGTTGCCACCTTCACTTGATATGCTTCATCTGATCCGTCTATTGAAAAATCCTATCCATCCATTCAAAGAATTCATGTTAACCACGGTATAGAGGGCATCTATCGTGGCCATTATCCCACAAGTTCGACCATGACCGAGAATCAACCCTCATAAAATGATAGACGCCCACCCGAGACATAACCGTAGGCCCCACGATGAGGTCGGAGCTCATCCAGACCGTCCATTAGTTTTGAAATAGCTGACCGACCATGATGTGGCCCACCTTTACGTTGTACTATAACCCAGAGGGAGACAATCAAACAAAATAAAATGATAAAGTTCCCTGAAAGTTTTTTTTTTTTTTTAAATACATCTTTCTAGAGGACCCAGTTAAGAAAGAAAATAAATTACCAAAATATTTCATGAACTTCATCTGTTAGATTGTGATCGGTTTTTCATACCCGATTTGAACGTATCTGGAAAACAGTCCATGATACAGTCAGAGGACCCAATCATGATGTTTACAAAAAAACAACTCAAAAATATAGTTGATCCATTCTCCTCAGCCACACATGTATTAAAACCGAAATAAAAACCTAATACCGGCATAAAAAATCAACAATCCAAGTAATAAGCGAAACAGCAGAGTCATGCATTGATCGTCTCCAACATCAGCAATGGTCACCTTCTCGGCGTTGGCATCTTCCCGGACGTTCCACTTGCCGATTTAAGTTTGATCTGTCAGAGCAGCTACATAGTTTCCACTGTCCACTGTTGAGGGACGATGAGATGCACGAACAGTGATACGTCCAGTTGTATGTCGCGTCGTCTGATCAGGGAAAGAAGCCTAAATGATATAGTAAACAAAAAAAAAAATTTATCTGCCAATTAAGAAATGGATATGATGTATTCTTAACTACTTCATCTAACAAAATAAATCTACATATGAAAGAAATAATATCCTGCATACTTGATACTGATTCAAGGCATTCGTAGCATCTTCGAAAGTTGGGAAAGACTTATGTTTACATCCACTGAAACCGTGAACTTGAGCGTTGCAGTCATCCCATGTTGCATAGATCCTGGGATTCCTTCCCACAAACACCACATAATACTTTTGTTTTATTCTGCTGCAAGCATTAATCAATGCCTTAATCAGTAGCAAACATGTTAGAAAAAAAAAAAAAGACAAATAACATTCATCTTCCTTTCCCTATTAATTGTACTACGTAATCTTCATATTACCTTTCTTTTGACGATGTGGGCAACTAAATTCGTTTCCTGTAGCAAACAGGTTACAAATTGTTCCCCACAGCCACCTTTGCAAATAAAATGCAAAGTTCAAGTTAACAATGTCCCACAGAACTTGTCCACACATGTCTAAAAAAATGAAATCTCCTTACCACCTGGATGTATTGTCAAACACAGGATAGCTTCAGTGAAACCCAAATTTAATGGCCCCGAAATCAGAAATAATCTGTGAAGCATAATTGAAGAGAGAAAGTATATTAGTCCACAAAGCAATATTCATATTGACATTCAACAGTATGACCTTCTCAATAGAGCGTTGTGTAATCCAGAAATATATGAAATGATAACAGAGCATAGCTGAAATATTGCCAGTTTTCAAATACATGTACTCCAGTGATATGTCCAGTTACATCACATAGAGATAGAGAATTATGAATCAACGAAAGTCTGAAATCCTCCAACCTATTAATCCTACAGATATTACTACCGAATAATGACAACTGTATGAACTTAGAAATTGAATCAAAATTGCTAATAGCTGTTAAAATCAGAACCTGCAACACAAAGAAGCAGTGTATATTCAATATATATCAGTTGAAGAGTTTTAAAGTTTAATTGCTGCTCCAGCAGCAATCATATCATCCATGGAGTTGCCAAAAAGTAAACCCACCAAACCAAGCATTCCATACTCGGTCGAAACAGTAACCACCACAAACGCATCATTAAAAAAGGTATCCCCACAACATAACAGTCCACACAAAAAACAAATGACCCATTTTCATTCCGGGCCACAGCGAGGAAGGATAACTTTCTCTATCCATTCCTTTTGTCGTTCATGTCCCAGCTTCATAAAAAAACCTGCACTGACTAATATCAGACTGCAACACCCTTGTAGCCCGAATTTGGTCTTCATTGGAAAGACCATCCACCTCCTCAAGTATACCCAACAAATGTTGCACACGCTTCATACTTTTCCCCTGCGCCATTGTAATGGTCAGGTTGTTCACAGCTTTTGCGACCTCCTCCATCCTGTCCCCAATGTGTTCCGATGGTTTACTCTTCCTACGCCTGATCTCACTCCATCAGTGCGACTATGACGAGAACATGAGGTGGCTTCCATTGGGCTTTTGTTTGCTCGCTTTGTCCGATTTAATGATCCAACACCACCACGATCTCGAGGAGTTGCCCTCCAACCATCCTTATATGAGGATGAGAGATGCACAGTCTGGTAGGGTTCCTCCTCTGAGTCATCATTGGAGTTCATTTCGTCACGGCCACGCCGTTTCCTAGATATGGGAGAAGAATATGCCGTACTCACAAACTCGCCGTGTACAAAATCATTGTCCAACATGAAGGCAAGGTCATCTCATCTTTCCACATGTTTGCCTCGAACCCGTTCTGCGTAGGGGTGGGTCTGTACACAAAACAACAAAATATTGTAATCATTTACAAAAAAATCAGTTCAAAATTTTTTGTAAAGAAATTATAAAATTAATTCATACCGTAATGTATCCGTCCCACATCCTCGGTAGCAGTCACCATCTTGTGGTCTTCGTCCCATCCGAATCCTGAGGCATTGAGCATGTCCTTTATTGCCTAATATAGCCTTTTCAATGTCCGGAGCCGGTTCGAAATATGACGGTTCTCCAACAATATCCCACAAGTATCATATCTCTCTTTAATCGTAGCTTTATAAGCTTCGGGTTTAAACCCGTTGTCATTTTAAGGCCCATATTCACCTGTTCCACCAACACATCAACTAATGCGTTGTCCATGCTATCTGTCCATTGAAGTCTAATTACTTTACTTGAACCACCTAAAGTACGCCTCGGTTGAGAGACATTTTTGGGGGATGGC
Source organism: Magnolia officinalis (assembly GCA_021015155.1). Lineage (NCBI taxonomy): Eukaryota > Viridiplantae > Streptophyta > Magnoliopsida > Magnoliales > Magnoliaceae > Magnolia > Magnolia officinalis. The sequence continues at coordinate 72,766 of JAJHSJ010002284.1, forward strand.
CGGGCCCTTGAGGGAGTTTGCTTTTTTTTTTTTTGGAGTTCCACTTTTTTCAGCAGGTGAGCTGGGGCACTGGTTGGACGTAACAACCTTCTTACCAGGTGATGACTCTACTTCTTTCTTCTTTCCGTGTCTTGAATGAGCTCCTTAAAAATTCATTGAACCTACAAGCAGAAAAGGTTAAAAGAAATACGACAGGTAAAAGGAAGTGATGCACGATTATATCAATCATATATAAACTCAAATGACATTCATCACAAATAAACAGTATCGGTATCAAGAAGATGGTGAAATATGTTAAGATATTCTTGCTTTCAACAAAGAAGATCATTACATAACCAGGCAAGTCTAAGTACGTTGTCTTGTGCAGGAAGACTATCATTCCACATTCTCTCAACTATGTTATCTCTCTTACGTGTCCAATCATCACGTGCGCGATCCATCACCCAAGCTAACGCTCGTCCTTCTTCCACAAGAGTTACATCTATGGGGGAAGGCACAACATCCTCTGTATTGTCTCCACTGTCCTCAACTTCCTCAGGAAGTCCATCATCACCACAGACACAGATGAAATTATGAAGGACACAACAAGCTATAACAATTTTCACTTGGGTTATAAACTTGAAATGAGGAGTACGTAGAATAGGAAAGCGGCCTTTTAGAAGCCCAAATGTCCGTTCTATGACTTTCGCAATTGTGCGTGACGATAATTGAAAAGTTCTTTCTTATTGGCAGGCTTCCTTCCAATACGAAACTCATTCAGGTGATATCGCACACCTCGATACAGTGCCATAAATCCAGGCGAATATGCATAACCAGCATTAACAACATAATATTTTCCTACACATTGCAAGATATGTTTCAGTTGAATTACATACATAAACACTTATAAAGTAAACAATCACCCCCTACAGCAATTACCATGCGGAATAAGAAAACAATCAGGGCGACGGGTTAGTGCATTTTGTAACACATGAGCATCGGATGCGGATCCATCCCAACCGGCAAGTACGTATACAAATTTCATATCAAACATACACGCGGCCAACACATTCTGTGATAGAAATCCTTTCTTATTTCTGAATGTTGAGCTTGATTCTTTGGCAAATAAGTCGGGATATGGGTACCATCTAGGGCCCCGATGCAATCCTACAACCAAAAGCGTGACACATAATCAGTTGATTCATTCACTCCGAAATTAAACTTTAAGAAATGATTCCAACATTTCTACCGTGTTACCTGAAAGTATAGACTCCATAAAGGGCTGTCGGATATTTCTTTCGGTGTATGTAATCTAGGAAATTTCACATACTCTAGATATAGACCAATTATAGCATCTAACACTCTTGTAAAGTGTCTGCTTACAGTCTCACCAGATCATGTAAATCGATGACCAATTACACGATTACATACATTGTGTCCGACAGTATGTAGAAACATGACAACCTACTCCTCCAAACTGCATCTCCTGCTATCGGATAGTAGTTTCCGATCCCTCAACAGCGAACATAATTCAAAAAATATATCCCTGCCCATCCTCAACTACGCAAGACACTCAGTATCGCTCTTACGTATTATTCGGTTGATGAATCTATCCCTCTCAATGTGATAATCATTGAACTTTGCTTTAATGCAGTAACATCAATAATATTTAGCCGCACCCATTACACATACAGAAGTTGCAATGGTTGTTACTGCAGTAGCTATTTTAGCCTCAGTCCATTCACTGGCAAGGATGCATCATCGACAATTTCTTTCTGCACTGTCGATGCCATTACAGTTTACAGGAATTGAAAATTATCTGAATGGGAATTTCAATAAATCATAAATTTTATATCTATACAAATATGAGATACCACAAAAACATTTACAAATGTGAATAAATATCCTTAAAATGAATGTATAAAAGTTATCAATGAACATTATACCACGAATGGCTAATTATGGGAATAACATGGATCTCGTTTAACAGTAAATCATTACCAGTTATTTTACTTATATGATAATTTTTAACTTGCTGAAGAACAGATTGATAAAAGAGAATAGTTATCAAACACCGTCGCAAGTTCCATATACACATCAATCAGTACAGGCATGGATTTCCTCTACAAGCTTATAACTTCAAAGGTGGACAGTCATGAGTCTCTGTTAAAATACACTGATGTACAAGCATGAATACCACCGGCACTAACCAATATAAGTTCAAAGCTGGAAGGCATGAAGGTAGCACTGAATCTCTCAGATAACGCCACACATATCCTTACAGCCTTTCTTTAACAAAATTTATACAAAATGTAATTAGGGGAACGTCATATAGTGATCAACCCGACAAAAAAAACTACAAGGATTATGATGCTGAAAACTGATAACATAATAGCAATATAGAATCATCTTAAAGGGCCCTTGCAAATCGATTTGGGCAACAAGTAAGAATGCATTTTCCATCTAAGGGGGATTTCAGAGAGAAATACCTCTACGACAGATTTTTCTTCGGATGGTGCAAAGCCTATTAAGAATGGCGGACTTCGCAAAGAGAAATGGTTTGAAGATAAAATACGAGGGAGGGTTTTTTTATAAAGAGAAGCAATCCAAGTTTCAATGTCTACAACCACAGACAAATCAAGTACCTGTTACAGGGTCGCATGCACATGTCCTTTCCAATCTTCCAACCATACCATGCAGATATGGTAAAATCCCAAGTACGATACGACGGCATGAGATTTCCCTCCCATCGGCGGTATAGGTATAAGTGGTGTAACACCCTGAAAATCGGGGGTCGAGCATAAACTCAACTCCCAAGTTCCAGAACATCACTTATGCAACAAAATGAATGATGATTGAATGTTGACTATATTCGTGCATTGAACATGAGTGAGATTAAGCCAAAGCAGCATATCATACTCCAAAGACAGTCAAATTTGTAAGCGGAAGACTGTGATAGATAGATAAAATATATAAACTATGAAGAGTCTCCAGAGTGTGATAACATTACCAGGTTAAATAATTACAAATACAGTTCTAAAATATACCAAATGTGAGGAAGTGTAATGTCTCCTATCCCAAATACCGTAGCCCTGTCAATACAATACCAGGTCTTCATAGACCTGTCAGAGATTACGTGTAGGAGAACTCCTCCTCAACATCATAGTAGTAGTTCGGCTCTGCTTCATAAGCATCGCCACAACCTGAAACTCAACAAAATCTGGTTGGTGTTGCAAACACCGTCCCGTAACGTGGGAGTGAGTGATCAACTTAGTGGAACAATAAAGCATAGGTTACATGTTATCAATTTAATCAAGCAGTAATGACAAAGCAGTACAATCAAACAAGTTTAGCTACTCTTATTAATGCAAGTATGAAATGACATGATGATGTATGCCCTTGCCAAACCACCCTCATCCGACATCATCTTACGTTCGCGAATGCTTAACTCCCTCAGTGCTCCACATCTACTAGGCACATGCGGTGCTATGATGAACATTATTACCGAGTTATTATTATTCCATTTCAAACAGCGTATTGGGAAACTAAGGTACCTCCCTTGTATCGTTCCCAAACATGATCCATTCTAAGGTCGTCAATCCTAGTTAATCTCATACGATATTATGGTTTGAGAGGCATAGCGAAGGCATCGCAAAGGGCTCGTCACCCGTCAGCGCGGATACAGATCTCACCACCGTATGCGGCTCAATTGCTGGCCGTCAGCTCGAGTACAGGTCTCATCGTACTCGGCTCAATCACTAGCCGTCAGCTCGAGTACAGATCTCACCATACTCGGCTCCACTCATACTCTAGTGCTGTGAAAGACTCGTCGCCAATCACAGACCTTGGATCATACTCGAAGATACTACAGAGGACTCGTCGCCTGTCAGCACGAGTACAGGTCTCACTGTACTCGGCTCTCACCGTAAGTATCGACAGCTCGAATACAGTGTCCCATACCACCGTATTCGGCTCACGAGTTTGGTTGCGCAATGGTCCCTATGGGGAGGCACATGGCCCCAGCGTAGGCCGACAACTCGACCACGGTATCCCATACCACCATGCTCGGCTCATGCGTCTTAGCGGATCGAGGTACCATGGTTAAAAGGGGTTTCACTGGTAAGTTTGGTACCCTACGTTCAAGCAGTAGCGTCCAAACAGGGTGAACATGCATAAGGCAGATCGGGTTACTTGACGAGCTCGACTAGCACGATCGCCCGTTAAGCTGCACGACATGAGTGCATAAACAACTTCGTGTGGCCCAACCACTACCGACAGGCAACGCACGACTCGAGTTCGTCGAACACATCCCACGTGGCAAAGGAATCTCAGCCACGAATTCAATCCCGTTACCGATTGCCTGGACTATAATCATAGCCCCAAACACAATCAATTGCAGATAGATAAAGCAGTAATGAATCAAGATTCAACTCATACAATCAAGTCTGATATTATCCGTTTAGGGCTGCCAGGGCTGTTGCACGCATTCGTTGCTCCGCTCCCCCATCACCCATGACGGATCATACAACGTAAATATAAATTTAAACATATGCATTACATAGTTAAAATCATGAAGCAATTGAGCATGTTATGAATCACAACACAAGCATGAGTTTGTACATGTTCAATTCCTAATCACACAACTATCAAAGGAGATCATACACATAGTTAAAAGAGGTTGAGAATCATATCTCAACACCCTTATACATTACAATTTGCTAACTACTACTCGTTCAGACATTTCAAGAAACACTTAAACAAACATACATCAACATACATGACATATGTCGATCACGTAGGCATTAGGCCAAATCCTTTCACTAGGGAGTTGCCCCAATCATAACACGTGTACACCCACGACGGATAGTCATGGCAAGCAGGAATTCAAGTTCCATATTCATTCAGTCATTTCCACAAACACTTGGGCCACACATTTTAGCATATATAGTGTATATTGGCCGTGGCGTGATTTAGGGCAAATCCTTTCGTCAAAGGGGTATCGCCAATACAACAATCACGAATGAGAATTCTATACTCATTCAGTCATTTTCACAAACACTTAGAATACACTATTACAACATACGTGGTGTATGTTAGCAAAACATGTATTAGGGTTATCCTTTAGCCAAGCGAGTATATTATCAATGTATAATATATTACTACAACAAATAATCATGATAAATACATCTCCAAAATTTATACGTATACAGTATTTTCTAGAATACAGTATTTCTACATACATAGTGTATATTAGTAGAACATGTATTTGGACGAATCCTTTCGCCAAATTAGTATTTTATCCATATATCATATATTCATACAACAATTAATCATGTCAAACACATTTCCAAAATTTATACGTATACGTATTTTCTACAAATACCTAGAATATGTAGAATTCCATATTTTTCATCTTTAATCGAAACGGAAAACAGACAGCACTTTGTACATGTACAATTGCATGCAGATCATGAATCTATTATCTGACATTGAAAGCATTGAAAACCATAACCTATACACCTAAAGTCCGCACCTTAGCCTTTGGAATCTCAACGGATTTGTAAGGTTGGTGAGCTTCTGTATTCGAGAGTTTTCTTGCCTAAGGAGCGGAATCGGTTAGCCATTCCATAATCTATAGCCTATACACTTCAAATCAGACCTAGGGTTAGGGTTTCTCATGTTAAACGAAGTGGGATACCGCCGGGAAAAGCGCCTGGAAGGAGGCGGTGTAGGCCGTGCGATGATTGAAAGCAGCAGGAGGAAGTACTCCCACAAATCTCAAGCCTTCTCTCCCTTTTCTCTCTCTCTAGGGTTTTATCCCAAATTCGTATGGCTGTGAGAGGGGCTGTTCTAAGCTCCTTTTATAGCCTAAAACCTCTCCAAAATAGACTCAGGTTCAAGGGTTACTACTAATATAGGTATTTCGTCACTTTTTCAGCTCAAAAGAGGGGTTCTGGTGGCCCTCCTTGAGCCAAACGTCAGACTTAAGCTCTCCACACATGGATCGACGTGGGATTACGTTTTCGACTCGATCGGATTCCCAGATCGCACGTAGCGGACCACTTTCAGTTCAACGGTCAGTGGGTCACGATCCGAAATTCCAAGTACATGTAAATGTTCCTGAAATTTTTTCTTAATCCGAGGGTGTAATTTGGTCTGATTCTGACGGTCTGGTTGCTTAATACTGATGCGCAAGCGAATGGTGCCAGATCACTATTCCAGATTTTATTTTGTAAAGGGAATAGTATTTTTCAACACTCTCTCGCTCCGGACTCAAGCGAATGGCCGTGGGACATCTGCTAGACCTGATTTCTGAGGTGGTTGTCAAGCCCAGTGAGGCGGTCCTAGTTCCTTAAACTAACTTCGTTTGAATCGGACTTCCGATGTGCGGTCAGACCTAATACGAAGTTTCAAGTCATTCCCGAGAGTAGCTGGGTAATGAGTTTGATCCTAAACTTTAGGGTAACCTAGAGTCAATGATTCTACAAGTTTTGGGTCTTGCAGATCGTATTTAAAGCGATTGGTGCTAATTTCACAGGCACTCTAGTTTAGCACTAGCTAATTCTCGCCTAATTTCTAAAGGATTTAGTCCTGTAAGATTTCTGTCTGAGATGGTACTTAGGCCTTTGTAGTTTGTATATAAAGTGATCCAAGTTTTACTACTTAGGTAGTTTAAGTTAGTGTCTAGGGCGAAGTGCTTTGAAAAATTGAAAGCACAAGGTAGTGAAGGGTGGGATTTGTGAAGAAAATGGTTTAAAAGGGATTTGAGGCTTTAATTGAGCGTTTGGGGAAGTTAAACCTGTGTTAGGATTGACCCATCGCCTAAGGACGTCTAATTCCAGGTTGGCAAAAATCCAGGATGTTACAAGTGGATAGGGAATAAGTTGTTCACGGTACAATGGTGTATACGCCATACCGTATACACACCATTAAGGAGGGGCGTCTTGTGCTCGAAGAGGGCCAAACATCAATGGCCGAGAATCCGCTCATGGTTACATGGCGTTGGATATCGCATACCATCAAAGCAGGGAGATGATCATACCTGAATCTGATGCAGTTTCCTCAACACGATTTACTGTTCTAATGCCGATTTGCAATGAGCAATGGAGGGAACGAAGAAAAACCATGTCGCATATATGTTGATCTCAGCCTTCAGAACATCACCTTCTCAGTGGAAAATCGACATGCAAAAATCCTGAGGCCTCAGAAGAGGTGTTGGTGTATAAACCTGATCGTTCTCCTCCTGGAGAGATGTCTCTGCAGGATTTTGAAAGTCGGTCGCATGCGTATTCATACATTGAATCGGCTGTACAAATGGCAGCCAAAACATCAGGCATTACATCGCATACCACGCGTGTTTCTGGAGGCGCGCGGTATTCGACGGTGTTTTACTCCTTACCAAACACCGTACATATCCATCAGCACCTTTAATACCATACAATACAACTAAAATGCGAATCCAAATAGGCCCCTAACACAATTGGTCGCTGGACTTTGAGTTGAGCGCCACTCGACTGGTCAAGCACCACCCTCAATCAGTCGAGCAGGGTACTCGACCAGTCGAGCGACGAGGAGAAAATCCCCATCAAATCTCTCCCTTTTCGACTCAAGAGGAATTCACATTCTTCAAGCTAGACCAGTTTTTACAAACCTCAAACTTGCCATTGAGCAAAGCCTTGGTCATCATGTCTGACCCGCTATCGTCCGTGTGGACCTTCTCAAGGTGTAACACCTTCTATTCCAAAGTATCCTTGATTTAGTGATACCGAATCTCTATGTACTTCGACTTGGAGTGCTGACTTGGATTCTTGCTCAAGTGTATAGCACTTTGACTATGGCAATAGACTACGTGCTTCTCCTACTTCAGGATAAGTTCTTGTAGGAACCTCTTCATCCAAAGTATCTCTTTAGATGCTTCTGTGACCACAATATACTCAGTCTTAGCTTGCTCTGCTAAGAGACCACTCCCCCTACAAACGTGAACATGAACCCCGATGTAGACTTCCTAGAGTCTATGTCACCTGTCATATTTTGCATCTATGTAGCCCTCTAACACAGGTTTTCCGTCTTCATAGCATAGGCTCAACCTGGATGAGCCTCTTGAAATGGCCAAGATATATGTCCTAGAGGGGGGGTGAATAGGACTATGCCAAATTAAAACTTTAACAGCGGAATTTAAATGAATAAGGAAAGATAGCGCTAAAACAAATCTCAGTACGTAAATGAAAAGCAACCTCAAATTCGAGTCTTGAGAGGTTGATACAATGTTGCTCTAAGGATAACCTTGCACCATAAAAACTAAGGGTTTATGGCAGGACAACCTTACTAGAACGGTCTAAGTATCAATATCTCAAACTGAATAGTAATAAAATGAAATAGCATGAAATGAAAGTCTAAATTATTACAACCTTCCCATAATGCTTGAAATGTAAATATTACAACATTCACATCCACAAATACATTCCACAGTACTGAATAATAAAAGATATAAAAAATAAATCGCACACCCACAAAACATAAAGATTTATAGTGGTTTACCTGTGTGTACACCAACTATTAAACAACACAGCCACACACTTGCTACTCCCTCCTAATATCCTCACACAGGAGATATTAGCGTTCACTATGAAAATAAGTTTTTCACGTTCACCTAAAACCCTCACAATTGGGTCTTTCAAATGGGCTTACACAATTCAAAACCCTACTGAGTTTTCTGGCTCACCTTAGATAACAATATAATGAGATTTTTCTAGCTCAATCTCAAAAGAACCAAAACATAAAAGATTTACACAAATGTAAAATACCTGGATTTCTCCCTTTTATAGTAGCATGGAAGAACCAATAGGAGTAGAAGTTCGAATATAGAAGTTCAATTGTCCAATACTCACTTTGAAATGGTTTCTAGGTTCTAATTGATTTTAAATTAAATCAAGTTGGGCTAGCTCTATTTGATTTTAATTCTAAGAAGTGGAATATCAAAATTCCTCTTTCAAAACAGATTGGAATGCATGAACAAAATCAAATATAACGAGCTAACAAAAGAGAATATTAAATAAGTACAATATAACTTTAAAATAACACAAACTTATCTCTCAGAGTGATGTCTTGATTTTACTGAATTAGATATCAAACTCTGAAATTCATCGTCTATCTATAGTTGCGACAGACACCGCTACGACTGGTCGTGTGGGCATCACAACTGGTCGTAGGTCGAACTGCATTTTGAAATTTTAAGCGCGATCGGATAAAACCGTTCCACGATTGGTTGAAGGCACTTCACGACTGGTCGTGAGTCCTTCACGACTGGTCGTGACATGCACACGACTGGTTGAGAGAAACCAGAAATCGTTGCTGGAGTTTGAATCGTAGCAGCAGGACTGGTCGCGAACGAATCATACACTGTTCACAACGACCGGTCGAGAAGACTCCAGGACTAGTCATAGCTCAACCAAAAAATTCTAAAAATTTGCACAACAACTTAGGACTGGTCTTGGAATTTCTTGGACTGGTTGAGCTAGTCCTAGGACTAGTCGAACAGGGTCAAGGACTAGTCTTAGAACAGATCAAACACTTATAAAAAGATTTAATTTGAATTATGTATAAAAATGACCTACCCTAAGGTCAATCTAAGGTCATTCATACCTTAAATGTGAAGTATGGACATGAACCTTCTTTTCTTCAGATGATGGATGATCTTTGAAGTTCATGAGGCTTGAGACCTTGACACATGATAAGCTTGAACTTGAGATCTTTGAAACCTTGAACTTGTAGTTCTTGAGTTGTATTTCATCTTGAGTCTTGAACTAGATCTCGTAGCTTTAAAAACTCTGAAGCTTTAGAGAAGAGAACAATGTACTTGACCTTGCATTACTTGAAGTAGATCATTGATCTTGACTTGAAGCATTGTGATGTAGTGCCTTGAACATATATAAATCAACGTGCTACACAAGACACAGATTGAGGTTTTTAGCACTATAAATTTGAGAATTAAGAGAACAAATAACCAGTGCACTTACAACTCTTAGATACCGCAGTATCCATTTTCACACGCTGCCCGATGTTCTTGGCCAGGATGGCAAGATACCGACTAACAACACCAACCACATATGCTATGTCTGGGCGCGAATACACCATAGCATACATCAAACTTCCTACTGCTGACGCGTAAGGTATCTTCTGCATCTCATCCACCTCTGCCTTCGTCTCGAGACACTGCATGTCGCTCAATCTGAAGTGACCATCCAGTGGACTACTGACCGGCTTCGCTGCATTTATATTGAACGCTCTAGGACTTTCTCAATATACCGTTCTTGTGACAGCCAAAGCTTCCTGCTGCTTCTTTCATTTCACGGGTTATCTCCATCTTAGGATCTGCTTAGCGGGGCCCAAGTCTTTCATCGCGAATTACTTGCCCACTCCTGTTTCAGCCTGTCAATCTTCTTGATGTCTTTAACATGATGAGCATGTCATCAACGTATAGCAACAGAACTAAGAAATCACCATATGAGAACTTTCGTGTGAACACATAATGATCCGACTCCGTTCTGTCATACCCATGCTTTAACATGAACGAGTCAAACTTCTTGTACCATTGCCAAGGAGTTGTTTCAAGCCCATACAAGTTCTTCCTTAGCCTACGCACCATATGCTTTTTTGCCCTTGACTTCGAACCCCTCTGGTTGGTGCATGTAGATATCTTCTTCCAGGTCACCATGGAGAAAGGTAGTTTTAAACATCTAACTGCTTTATCTCTAGATCCATGCTAGCCGCCAACCTAAGCAACACCCGTATGGATGTCATCTTCACCACTGGTGAGAATATCTCCTCGAAGTCTATACCTTTCCTCTGACCAAACCCTTTCACCACAAGTCTGGTCTTGTACTTCGTTTGTGATTCTTCTGCTCAATCTTCTTTCTAACAACCACACTTGTTGCTCAGAACTTTCTTTCCCTAAGAAAATTTCACCATGTCATAGGTGTGTTCTTATGCAAGGATTTCATCTCCTCTACATAGCTTTGCAACCACTTCCCCTTATGCGCATCGACTAGGGCCTCAGAAATAATCTTCCTGCCTCTCCTCTCATTAGTTAGTATAATGTATTCATGTGGCGAGTACCTCATGGACAGTTGTCCTATCCATCCCTAGATGACCTCCTCACATGTGGCTCACAGGTAGATCAAGTGGGGCTACTCCCCCGGTCCATCTTCTGTAGGAACTCCCTCGCTTCTTCACACCTTGTTTGTCACCCCCCCCCGTCATCATGCACCACGGGAGGAATAACCAGATCCATATCCTCTAGCTCTCTTAACTAGGCTTGCGTGTAACGCCCTGAAAATCGGGGTCGAGCATAAACTCAACTCCCGAGTTCCAGAACATCACTTATGCAACAAAATGAATGATGATTGAATGTTGACTGTATTCGTGCATTGAACATGAGTGAGATTAAGCCAAAACAGCATATCACTCCAGAGACAGTTAAATTTGCAAGCGGAAGACTGTGATAGATAGATAAAATATATAAACTATGATGAGTCTCCAGAGTGTGATAACATTACCAGGTTAAATAATTACAAGTACAGTTCTAAAATATACCAAATGTGAGGAAGTGTAATGTCTCCTATCCCAAGTACCGTAGCCCCGTCAATACAATACCAGGTCTTCATAGACCTGTCAGAGATTACAGATAGGAGAACTCCTCCTCAACATCATAGTAGTAGTTCGGCTCTGCTTCATAAGCATCGCCATCACCTGAAACTCAACAATCTGGTTGGTGTTGCAAACACCGTCCCGTAACGTGGGAGTGAGTGATCAACTCAGTGGAACAATAAAGCATAGGTTAACATGTTATCAATTCAGTCAAGCAGTAATGATAAAGCAGTACAATCAAACAATTTTAACTACTCTTATTTAATGCAAGTATGAAATGACATGATGTATGCCCTTGCCAAACCACCCTCATGCGACATCATCTTACGTTCGCGAATGCATCCATCCCTCAGTGCTCCACATCTACCAGGCACATGCAGTGCGATGATGAGCATGATTACCGAGTAATTATTAGTTCATTTCAAACAGCAGTATTGGGAAACTAAGGTACCTCCCTTGTATCATTCCCAAACATGATCCATTCTAGGGTCGTCAATCCTAGTTAATCTCATACGTATTATGGTTCGAGAGGCATCGCGAAGGCATCGCAAAGGGCTCGTCACCCGTCAGCACGGATACAGATCTCACCGTATGCGGCTCAATTGCTGACCGTCAGCTCGAGTACAGGTCTCACGTCTCGCTCAATCGTACTCGGCTCAATCGCTGGCCGTCAGCTCGAATACAGGTCTCACCGTACTCGGCTCAACTCATACTCTAGTTGCTGTGAAGGGCTCGTCGCCAATCACAGACCTTGGAGTATACTCGAAGACACTACAGAGGACTCGTCGCCCGTCAGCACGAGTACAGGTCTCACCGTACTCGGCTCTCGCCGTAGTGTCGACAGCTCGAATACAGTGTCCCATACCACCGTATTCGGCTCACGAGTTTGGTTGCTCAATGGTCACTACGGGGAGGCACGTGGCCCCAGCATAGGCCGACAGCTCGACCACGGTGTCCCATACCACCATGCCCGGCTCATGAGTCTTAGCGGATCGAGGTACCATGGTTAAAAGGATTTCACTGGTAAGTTTGGTACCCTAGGTTCAAGCAGTAGCGTCCAAACATGGTGAACATACATAAGACAGATCGGGTTACTTGACGAGCTCGGCTAGCTCGAGCGCACAACAAGTTGAACGACATGAAGTGCATAAGCACTTCGCGTGGCCAACCACTATCGTCAACCGAAGTACGACTCGGTTTCGTCGAACACATCTCACGTGGCAAATGAATCACAGCCACGAATGCAATTCTGGTACCGATTGTCTGGACTATAATCATAGCCCCAAACACAATCAAGTGCAGATAGATAAAGCAGTAGTGGATCAAGATTCAACTCATACAATCAAGGTCTGGTATTATCCGTTTAGGGCTGCCAGGGCTGTTGCACGCACTCGTTGCTCCACTCCCCCATCACCCATGACGGATCATACAACGTAAATATAATTTAAACATATGCATTACATAGTTAAAATCATAAAGCAGTTGAGCATGTTATGAAGCACAACACAAGCATGAGTTTGTACATGTTCAATTCCTAATCACACAACTATCCAAGGAGATCATACACATAGTTAAAAGAGGTTGAGAATCATATCTCAACACCCTTATACATTACAATTTGCTAACTACTACTCATTCAGACATTTCAAGAAACACTTAAACAAACATACATCAACATACATGACATATGTCGATCACATAGGCATTAGGCCAAATCCTTTCACTAGGGAGTTGCCCCAATCATAACACGCGTACACCCACGACGGATAGTCATGGCAAGCAGGAATCCAAGTTCCATATTCATTCAGTCATTTCCACAAACACTTGGGCCACACATTTTAGCATATATAGTGTATATTGGCCGTGGCGTGATTTAGGGCAAATCCTTTCGTCAAAGGGGTATCGCCAATAACAATCATGAATCCATGACAATTAGTCATGGCGAGCACGAATGAGAATTCTATACTCATTCAGTCATTTTCACAAACACTTAGAATACACTATTACAACATACATGGTGTATGTTAGCAAAACATGTATTAGGGCTATCCTTTAGCCAAGCGAGTATTTTATCCATGTATAATATATTACTACAACAAATAATCATGATAAATACATCTCCAAAATTTATACGTATACAGTATTTTCTAGAATACGCAATTTCAACATACATAGTGTATATAAGTAAAACATGTATTTAGGCGAATCCTTTTGCCAAATAAGTATTTTATCCATATATCGTATATCCATATAACAAATAAACATGTCAAACACATTTCCAAAAATACGTATACCGTACTTTCTACAAATACCTAGAGTATGTAGAATTCCATATTTTTCATCTTTAATCGAAACGGAAAAGACAGCACTTTGTACATGTGCAATTGCATGCAGATCATGAATCTATCATTATCTGACATTGAAAGCGTTGAAAACCATAACCTATACACCTAAAGTCCGCACCTTTTGTCGTAGAATCGTAACGGAGTCGATAGGTTTGCTAAGCTTCCGTATTCGGCAGTTTGGCAACCTATAGAACGAAATAGGTTAGCTATTTCACAACCTACAACTGTCTAAACCCCAAAACAGATTAGGGTTAGGGTTTTTACCTAGAAATGACGCCGGAAACGCCGGGAAAGCGATGAGAATCAGGCGGTGGAGCCCGAATAGCGGCAAGGAAGAGTGGCAGGGAGATTCTCCCACTGCTCCCACACTTTCTCTCTCTTTTCTCTCTCTTTCTCTCTCTCAATCTCAAATTCGTATGGCTGCCATGAGAGAGGGTTTAAGGTCCTTATATAGCCTAAAAATTCACCGAAAATAGACTTATGTTCAAAGTATACTTACATTATAACCAAATCGGCATTGTTTCAGCTCAAAAGAGGGTTTCTGGCGGCCCTCCTTGAGCCAAAGGTCGGACTTAAGCTCACTAACGCTGGATCTACGTTCTATTAAGTTTTCGTTTCAGTGGGATTTCCAGATCACGCGTGGCGGACCAGTTTCAGTTCAACGGTCAGCGGATCTCGATCGGAGATTCGAGTACATGTAAATGTGTATGAAATTTCTCCTGATCCGAGGGTGTAATTTGGTCTGATTCTGACGGTCTGGTTGCTTAATACTGATCCGCAAGCGAGTGGTGCCAGATTACTATTCAAGATATTTTATTTTGAATTAATTTCACATTTCTCACACTCTTCACTCCGAGCTCAAGCGAATAGCGCTGGGACACTATCTGGATTTGATTTCCGAGATGGTTGTCAAGCCCAGCGAGGCGGTCCTAGTTCCTTAACTTCGTGTTAATCGGACTTCCGACGTGCGGTCCAGATCCGATACGGAGTTTCGAGATGCTCCCGAGAGCAGCCGGGTAATGAGATTGATCCTAGATTTTAGGGTAACCTAGCGTCAATGATTCTACAAGTTTTGGGTCTTGCAGATCGTATTTAAAGTGATTGGTGCTAATTTCACAGGTACTCTAGTTTAGCACTAGCTAATTCTCGCCTAATTTCTAAAGGATTTAGTCCTGTAAGATTTCTGTCTGAGGTGGTACCTGGGCCTTTGTAGTTTGTATATAAAGTGATCCAAGTTATACTACTTAGCTAGTTTAGGATAGTGTCTAGGGTGAAAGTGCTTAGAAAATTGAAAGAACAAGGTAGTGAAGGGTGAGATTTGTGAAGGAAATGGGTTCAGAAGCGATTTTAGACTGTGGGGTTCAGTTCTGACAATTAATAAGGTGTTAGGACAACCCATTGCCTAAGGACGTCTAATCCCAGGTTGGCAAAAATCCGGGATGTTACA
>JAJHSJ010000792.1:0-43034 GCA_021015155.1 Magnolia officinalis
TGTATTGTGCGAACAACTGGTTCTTCTCCAGTGTACCCCAACACGCTCTCAAGTGCTCCTCGTGCTCCTCCCGATTGTGGAGTATATCAAAATGTCGTCAATAAAGACGATGACGAATCGGTAAAGGAAGGCCGAAATACCCGGTTCATCAGATCCATGAACACGGCTGGTGCGTTCGTAAAGCCGAACGACATCACTAAGAACTCATAGTGCCCAAAGCACGTCCTGAAGGCTGTCTTCTGCACGTCCTCATCTCTCAAGCGCAACTGGTGGTACCCCGATTGAAGATCAATCTTCGAGAAATACTTCGCTCCTCTCAACTGATCAAACAGATCATCTATCCTAGGCAAATGATACTTGTTCTTCACCGTGACCTGGTTCAACCTACGGTAATCAATACACAACCGTAGCGACCCGTCCTTCTCTTCACAAATAGCACAGGTGCTCCCCAAGGAGACACATTAGGCCGTATAAAAACCCTTCTCTACAAGCTCGTCAATCTGTCTCCGCAGCTCCTCCATCTCACATGGAGGCATACGATAAGTCGGCAACGAGATGGGCGTCGCACCAGGGTAAAATCAATCTCGCGCCGAGGAGGTAAACCGGAATAGTCTTAAACACACCCACAAATCCCGAACCACCGGCGTACCCTCCAATGTCGGACCATCAATCGGCACAAGAAAGCAGCATAACAATCAACACGGCAGGGCCAACTGACCTGCACTGAAAACGTGAAAGCTGTGCCATCAGGTCCTTAGGCAGTCACGATCGAGTATCGCAATCTATCTCTGCCCTCATCTTGGCGAGCAATCCATACCAAGGATAACGTCGTAGTGCCATAGTGGAGCAATAATGAGGTCGACGAGCACTGTGCTGCTACCCAAAACTATCGACCAACCCTCGCATAACCGTGTGACATCCGAACAGGTCCCAGTAGCCGTAGTGAGTCTCATTCCCTTAGTGGGAATCGTATGCAAAGATAGACGTTTAACCGCCCCACAAGAAAATAACAAAATAGAAGTAGTGGACCCAGTGTCCACCAACAAGGAAACAGAAGTACCATGAATGTAAGCCGTACCCTCAAAATCCATCGGGGCTGAAATCAACATCTCAGGTGCCTCGGCAACAAGCGTATGTACGCGAGCCTGCTGCTGACGGTTCAGTGAGGAGCACAAGGGTCGCTGTGGCGACCTGAAGCGCGACACAGGAGGTCGGAAGGGAAGGATGTGCAGGGGGGCAGTCTGTAGCGGTAGCGGTGGAGCTGATATGGCCTGTGGGGTAAGGGTGATCCTACCTCTGCGGTGGTTGCAAATCCACTAGCCCTCATGCGCGAGAAGCAAACTCTCAGCAGGATGTCCCTGTTTTCCACAATATGTGCAGGTCACAAGCGGTCGTTCTCACAGGAGCTACTGGTGCCGCGGCCCTGGGAGGAGGAATCAGCACGAGGCCTCTTGCCTAGAATAGGCCTGCTCTGAAATCCTGTCGTGGCCTCGCAACCATAGCACACGTGATCTGGCCAATCGGTCCACATCCTGCTCGGCCGTCATAGACATGTGGAAATGCCGCGTAGGTGGGAATAAAAGGCAGCATATCTTCGACTTATGTCAGGTCGCAGGCCTCCAGAGAAGCGACATCCTCATCTGACATCTCGACGAGGATAGTTGTGGGACAAAGCGGCCCAACTCAGTGAAGCGTGTGCTCATACTCTATCACCGTCATTCATGCCTCCCTGCCTGAGGCGTAGGAACTATCCTCCCGCTCGTGTCGATATGTCTGCGGGTGTAGTATTTTTCTCGTGGAACCGGAACTCGAAAGCCTCCCAGGTCCACACGTAATCCACTGCGACCGACCGTCCGCAGTACACTGTCTCACCATAAACTGGCCTCCCTCTCAAACATGAAGGAAGTCAACTTGACATGCTCTGCCTCTGAACAGTGTAGCATCCGTAGTATCTTGGAGATGCGGTCAAAGCCAGAACTCTGCCTCCTCGGATCTGTGAGAAACCCATAAATGAGGGAGGCCTCAAGCGCTGAAATCGCTCGAGTAAACCACGTGTACCTACATCTCCAGTAGGAGGTGCGACGGATGTGGGCAGAGGCACATCCTCAAACTGAGCAGGAGGCTCAGAATGCTCATCAGGATGTGCGGATGTCGTAGGTGGAGTCGCACTACCACCATGGGATAAGGCCTCAGCGATAGTGGCCATAAGCTGCTGGTGCTGGTGCTGCTGTATCTGCTGCTGCTGCATCATCAACATCAGCTGCTCGATCCTATCAGTCGGCGGAGCAGCCTGGAAGCCATGCTGCGCAGAAGAAGACGGTCGGTACTGCTCACGGACAGGGGGAGTATAAGGTGGCAGTCCACCGGTAGGACCAGCAAGAGGCTGATCAGAACTCAACCCTCGGTCCGCAGGACCGCTACTACCAGAAGGAGTCTGGTCCATAAAGCCGGTCAGAAGGAGATGTGTCGTGCTCCATGTGTACTGTCGCGGCATGCCCTATACAACATAGGGTACAACATTTGTAAGATAAAGCACAACACACATCATAAAGCACTTTAAGCATTCCACACATCATCAAAACAAAAGAGGCTACATGCCTTTCATTTACCTAAAGTTGTCATAATACATGGAATACAGAGTTACATGAATCATGACAGAAAATCACATGATAGCCAATACATCCACAACATCAAACACTTAGAACATGCTACTATCTACACATCATCTACATGAAAACATAAACCACCTATCGCGGTAACCAAAAACAAACAACAACATACAACAACGTGGATGACTAAGCATCTGAATCAGGTGATGAGGAGGAGGAGCATTCTTGTCCTGCACACAGTACAGATGGCCTTCAACGTACGGGGACACCTTCTTAAAGCTCTTCTTCTGTAGGCTTCGGTCTCTTCAAGCTTGGCTCGGGTCTCACCAAGCTCAGCTCGAACCTGTCCAATTCTTGCCGCAGGGCGGCCTGGTTCTCCTCAATGCGATCCATACGAGCCTCTCTCGCCGCATGATCAGCGTCCGACTCAGGTGCACCAGGAGGAGAGCTCTCCTCAGTATCTTAAGCCTCAGGTTCTTCTTCTTGTATGTCATCACCACCCTCCTCATCACTCTCTACCTGGAGGTCAACACTCTCCTCACCGGCGCTATCCGACTCATCCCCAGACTCGTCGAGTCGTGCTTGCCGCTGTTGAGGGCCAATCTTCATATTATTGAGTGTCGCCTCGCTTATGACTCGGACTGGTGCAAGGTCCTCCATGTTCAACCTGTAGCCGACATCACGAGCCATCTTGCAGATCAGAAGGCCAATGGGAGTGAAAGATCGTTCCTGGCAGATCGAACAACCTGAACTATCTGAGATAGGATGAATGTAGGCAGGCATATGTTGTCCCCATGTCCCATCTTGTACCAAAAGTCCACCATCAACCGAGTACATTCCGTGCGGTTACCCGACCATGGGTACACATTGTAGGTGAAAATGTGATGGAGCAAACGGAAGTCCTCGGCCATATTTGTCACCGCAATACAATTTCCTCGCTTCCAAGAAACTCGGCGACCACAAAGGTATCGCGTGCGGCGATCCCTTTCCCGCGCACTTCTGGAGAAGTCGTCACTAGGATGCACTTGACCAAGTGGGAGCTTCGTGATCCGAGCCACCTCATCCACAGTGATTGTGCACCTTATGCCCCTCACAGAGACAGTGAACTGACGAGGCTCCAACAATGAGTCCACGATGTGGGCGTAAAAAGCACGAACCATGTTCTCACATGCAGGGGACTCACCGTCAAACATAGAATTCCATCAGATATCCACCAGGTGATCCATCATTGGGTGTAGCCCGAACATCCTCTCATCCACATGAGCTTCAAACACAACTTTATGGCCCGCAAAGTGCCCATATTCAACGCTTATCGGATAGGCATTTGGACGGGATGGTTAGGATCCAGGTCTCGCTTCGACCTAAACTCTCGAACGGTGCTAGTGCCGGCCCCATCGTCAGATCTTCTTCGTGAATGGGCTGGCCTACTTGGGCCGGCGTCATCAGCCGCGGTCTTCCTCTTTCCCATGAGAGATAGGATGGAGGAAATGGAGAAAATAGTCGCCACCACACCAAAGAGGGCCATGAAAACATGCCAAAATAGGGGAAAAGGGGCTGATTGCTTTGATCTTCCATAAGCAATGGTTCCAATAGGTGTAGAAGAGACACGAGGGGTAGGGAATGGAGGAGGAACAAAAAGAAAATGGAATGGGTTAGGAGATTACCCGATTTTGAGCTCCAAATGGGTGATATGAGAGCTCCAACATGAGAAAATAGGAAAAGGAGGACGCTAGGGCTGTTGTGGACGGTTGGAGAGTGTGGGTTATGGAAGAAAATGGAGAATTGTAAGGTTTAGAGGGATGGGTTGAGAGGAAAAATGAAAATGGAGGGTTTGGGGCGTTTGGAAGGGGTGAAATGAGAGAGTGGGGTGCTCCAGCCCCTTAAATCCCAAACCATAGGACATTTCACACGTGCCAGGGGATAGGGGAGGTCGGGCCAACCAACCCCAGCCCCGGCCCCACACCAGGTGGGCCACCGGACCGCGGTCCGCCGCCGGAACTGCGTCGCCGTGGTGGGGCCCTGTTTGCCACATGCCCAAGGTGCTAAATGCACCCTGGTTCAATCCTGGGGCTTAGTATATTTAGGTGGGGAGGCCCCCGACTCATTTCAGCGCCAGACGGGTGGTTTCCGAGAAGTTCCTGATCTGGACTGATCATTTCTCATTTTTAACGATTTGTTTTGGGTGAATAGCGATCTGGACACGTCAATAGACGGTCTAGAGGCGGTCTGGGATCTATACGTGCGGTCGGGATCGAGTACGAACTCGATCAAAATGTCCGTTTTTAATAAACTTCACCGAACGGCGAAATCGGGAGACCCTAAGACTGTTTCTATATTCTTGCGCACCCTCCTAAGTGTAATGCGTCAGTGGACGTCGTGGGAACATAACTCAGGTCCGGTTTAATCAAAATCATGCTCTGATACCAACTTGTCACGCCCTGAAATTCGGGGGTCGAGTATGAACTCAACTCCCGAGTTCCAACGCATCACTTATGCAACATACACAATGATGGTTAAATGTTGTCTGAGTTAGAGCAATAAACATGAATGAGATTATACCAAAACAGTAATTTAGACTCCAGTTCAATTGTATAAAGGCAAGCAGAAGACTGAAATTGTATATTTAAAGTATGTAAGGAAACAAAATTTTTATGAACATCAGAGTATGATCGCTAACTGAGTACCCATATACATGTACTGTTTTTGAGTCAAAAATCAAAATACAATCTAAAGGTGAGTCCTGAAATCCCCGCGATGCAGTCGGCCTAAGCGAAGCCGTCAGAGTATTGCATAAATGAGAACTCATCCTGGTCCTCGTCGAAATCGGGCTCCGGCTCCTGAACCGACGCACTGTCTATACCTGCGACAGAGTCTGGTTGGTGTTGCAAACACCGTCCCGTAACGTGGGAGTGAGGAGATAACTCAGTGGAACAATAAAGCATAGGTTAACATGTTATCAATTCAATCAAGCAGTAATGATAAAGCAATACAAATCAAACAAGTTTAACTACTCTTGTTAAGTGCGAGAATGAAATGACATGATGATGTATGCCCTTGCCAAACCACCCTCATGCGACATCATCTTACGTTCGCGAATGCATAACTCCCTCAGTGCTCCACATCTACTAGGCACATGCGGTGCAATGATGCTCATGATTTTCGAGTTGTTATTAGTCCGTTTCAAACAGCAGTATTGGGAAACTAAGGTACCTCACTTGTATCATTCCCAAACATGATCCATTCTAGGGTCGTCAATCCTAGTTAATCTCATACGATATTATAGTTTGAGAGGCATAGCGAAGGCATCACAAAGGGCTCGTCACCCGTCAGCACGGATACAGATCTCACCGTATGCGGCTCAATTGTTGACCGTCAGCTCGAGTACACGTCTCACCGTACTCGGCTCAATCACTAGCCGTCAGCTCGAATACAGATCTCACCGTACTCGGCTCAACTCATACTCTAGTCACTGTGAAAGACTCGTCGCCAATCACAGCCCTTGGAGTATACTCGATGTAACGCCCTGAAAATCGAGGGTCGAACATAAACTCAACTCCCGAGTTCCAGAACATCACTTATGCAACAAAATGAATGATGATTGAATGTTGACTGTATTCGTGCATTGAACATGAGTGAGATTAAGCCAAAACAACATATCATACTCCAGAGACAGTTAAATTTGCAAGCGGAAGACTGTGATAGATAGATAAAATATATAACTTATGATGAGTCTACAGAGTGTGATAACACTACCAGGTTAAATAAATACAAGTGCAGTTCTAAAATGTACCAAATGTGAGGAAGTGTAATGCCTCCTATCCCATGTACCATATCCCCGTCAATACAATATCAGGTCTTCATTGACCTGCCAGAGAGATACAAATAGGAGAATTCCTCCTATCATCACAGAAGTAGTCCGACTCTGCTTCATAAGCATCGCCATCACCTGAAACTCAACAAATCTGGTTGGTGTTGCAAACACCGTCCCGTAACGTGGGAGTGAGTGATCAACTCAGTGGAACAGTAAAGTATAGGTTAACATGTTATCAATTCAATCAAGCAGTAATGATAAAGCAGTACAAATCAAACATTTCTAACTACTCTTGTTAAATGCGAAAATGAAATGACATGATGCTGTATGCCCTTGCCAAACCACCCTCAAGCGACATCATCTTACGTTCGCGAATGCTAAACTCCCTCAGTGCGCCACATCTACAAAGCACATGCGGTGCGATGATGCTCATGATTACCAAGTGTTTATTAGTCCATTTCAAACAGCAGTATTGGGAAACTAAGGTACCTCCCTTGTATCATTCCCAAACATGATCCATTCTAGGGTCGTCAATCCTAGTTAATCTCATACGATATTATGGTTTGAGAAGCATAGTGAAGGCATCGCAAAGGGCTCGTCACCCGTCAGCGCGGATACAGATCTCACCGTATGCGGCTCAATTGCTGGCCGTCAGCTCGAGTACAGGTCTCATCGTACTCGGCTCAATCACTAGCCGTCAGCTCGAGTACAGGACTCACCGTACTCGGCTCAACTCATACTCTAGTTGCTGTGAAAGACTCGTCGCCAATCACAGACCCTTGGAGTATACTCGAAGATACTACGGAGGACTCGTCGCCCGTCAGCACGAGCACAGGTCTCACCGTACTTGGCTCTCGCCGTAAGTATCGACAGCTCGAATATAGTGTCCCATACCACCGTATTCGGCTCACGAGTTGGTTGTGCAATGGTCACTATAGGGAGACACATGGCCCCAGCGTAGGCCGAAGCTCGACCACGGTGTCCCATACCACCATGCCCGGCTCATGCGTCTTAGCGGATCGAGGTACATGGTTAAAAGGGTTTCACTGGTAAGTTTGGTACCCTAGGTTCAAGCAGTAGCGTCCAAACAGGGTGAACATGCATAAGACAGATCGGGTTACTTGACGAGCTCAACTAGCACGATCGCCCGTTGAGCTGCACAACATGAAGTGCATAAACAACTTCGTGTGGCCTAGCCACTGCCGACAGGCAACGCACGACTCGAGTTCGTCGAACACATCCCACGTGGCAAATGAATCTCAGCCACGAGTTCAATCCCGTTACCGATTGCCTGGGCCATAATCATAGCCCCAAACACAATCAATTGCAGATAAATAAAGCAGTAATGGATCAAGATTCAACTCATACAATCAAGGTCTGGTATTATCCGTTTAGGGCTGCCAGGGCTGTTGCACGCACTCGTTGCTCGGCTCCCCCATCACCCATGACGGATCATACAACGTAGATATAAATTTAAACATATGCATTACATAGTTAAAATCATAAAGCAGTTGAGCATGTTATGAATCACAACACAAGCATGAATTTGTACATGTTCAATTCCTAATCACACAACTATCAAAGGAGATCATACACATAGTTAAAAGAGGTTGAGAATCATATCTCAACACCCTTATACATTACAATTTGCTAACTACTGCTCATTCAGACATTTCAAGAAACACTTAAACAAATACATCAACATACATGACATATGTCGATCACAGGCATTAGGCCAAATCCTTTCACTAGGGATTCCCCAATCATAACTCGCGTACACCCACGACGGATAGTCATGGCAAGCAGGAATCCAAGTTCCATATTCATTCAGTCATTTCCACAAAACACTTGGGCCACACATTTAGCATATATAGTGTATATTGGCCGTGGCGTGACTTAGGACAAATCCTTTCGTCAAAGGGGGGGTATCGCCAATACATCAATCATGAATCCATGACAATAGTCATGGCGAGCACGAATGAGAATTCTAATCTCATTCAGCCATTTCCACAAACACTTAGAATACACTATTACAACATACATGGTGTATGTTAGTAAAACATGTATTAGGGTTATCCTTTAGCCAAACGAGTATTTTATCCATGTATACCATAATCATACAACAAATAATCATGACAATTACATTTCCAAAACTTACACATATACGGTATTTCTAGAATACACAATTTCAATATACGTAGCATTACAAGTGAACATGTATTACGGCGATTCCTTTCGCCAAACTAGTATTTTATCCATATATAGTATAATCATACATTAAATAAACATGTAAAACATTTCTCTAAAAAAATACGTATACGGTATTTCTACGTATACCTAGAGTATGTGAAATTCCATATTCTACAACGTTAATCGAAACAGGAAACGGAAAGCACTTTGTCATGTGCGATTGCATGTAGATCATGAATCTATCATTATCTGACATTGAAAGCGTTGAAACCCTAGCCTATACACCTAAAGTCCGCACCTTTTGTCGTAGAATCGTAACGGAGTTGATAGGTTTGCTAAGCTTCCGTATTCGGCAGTTTGGCAACCTAGAGAACGAAATAGGTTAGCTATTTCACAACCTACAACAGTCTAAAACCCCAAATCAGATTAGGGTTAGGGTTTCTTACCTAGAAACGACGCCGGAAACGCCGGAAAAGCGTCAAGAAAGGGATGGTGCAGCCCGTGTGGTGGCAGGGAACGACGGCAGGGAGATTCTCCCACTTCTCCCTCACTTCCTCTCTCTTTTCCCTCTCTCAAAACCCAAATTCGTATGGCTGCCATGAGAGAGGGTTTAAGGTCCTTATATAGTCTCAAAACTCACCGAAATAGACTCTTGTTCAAAGGTTACTGCTAATATAGGTATTTCGTCACTTTTCCAGCTCAAAAGAGAGGTTCTGGTGGCCCTCCTTGAGCCAAACGTCAGACTTAAGCTCTCCACACATGGATCTACGTGGGATTACATTTTCGACTCGATCGGATTTCCAGATCGCACGTGGCGGACCACTTTCAGTTCAACAGTCAGGGGGCCACGATCCGAAATTCCAAGTACATGTAAATGTTCCTGAAATTTTTCCTGATCCGAGGGTGTAATTTGGTCTGATTCTGACGGTCTGGTTGCTTAATACTGATGCGCAAGCGAATGGTGCCAGATCACTATTCCAGATATTTATTTTGTAAAGGGAATAGTGTTTTTCACACTCCCTCGCTCTGGATCGAAACGAAAGGCCGTGGGACATCGACAGGATCTGATTTTTGAGATGATTGTCAAGCCCAGTGAGGCGGTCCTAGTTCCTTAGATTCGTGTTAATCGGACTCCCGATGTGCGGTCTAGACCTAATACGAAGTTTCGTTTCATTTCCGAGAGCAGACGGGAAATGAGTTTGGTTCTAAACTTTAGAGAAACCTAAAGTCACTGATTTTGCAAGTTTTGGGTCTTGCAGATCGTATTTAAAGCGATCCCAACGGATTTCATGGCTAATCGAGTTTTGCACTTAGTTAACTTTGTTAAATTTCAAAAGGATTTAATCCTAATTGTTTTCTGTTGAGATGGTACTTAGGCCTTTGCAGTTTGTATATAAAGTGATCCAAGTTTTACTACTTAGCTAGTTTAAGATAGTGTCTAGGGCGAAAGTGCTTTGAAAAATTGAAAGCACAAGGTAGTGAAGGGTGGGATTTGTGAAGAAAATGGTTTAAGACGGCATTTGATGCTTTGAATTGAGCGTTTGAAAAGTTAATCAGGTGTTAAGATTGACCCAATGCCTAAGGATGTCTAATCCCAAGTTGGCAAAAATCCGGGATGTTACACTCGAAGATACTACAGAGGACTCGTCGCCCGTCAGCACGAGTACAGGTCTCACCGTACTCGACTCTCGCCGTAAGTATCGACAGCTCGAATACAGTGTCCCATACCACCGTATTCGGCTCACGAGTTTGGGTTGCTCAATGGTCACTATGGGGAGGCACTTGGCCCCAGCATAGGCCGACAGCTCGGCCACGGTGTCCCATACCACCATGTCCGGCTCATGAGTCTTAGGGGATCGAGGTACCATGGTTAACGGGATCGCCACTAGTAAGTTTGGTACCCTAGGTTCAAACAGTAATGACCAAACATGGTGAACACACATTCAACATATCGGGTTACTTGACGAGCCTGACTAGCTCGAGCGCACAACAAGTTAGGCGATATGAAGCGCAAAAGCACTCCGCGTGGCCAACCACTATCACCAACCGAACTACGACTCGGGTTCGTCAGACACATCCCTTGTGGCGACATGAATCTCAGCCACAACCTCAAGTCTAGTACCGAATGTCTGGACTGTAGACATAGTCCCAACCTCAATCAATTCTCATCCATAGCATGTGGAGTAAAGCATGATAAACAAAGTAAATACAAGCATGTTAGCAGGCATGTCATAAGGCATGTTATAAAGCATGAAGTAAAGCATGTTGTAAAGCATGTTATAGAGTACTATACAAATAGGGATACACTTACATATACGTCACAAGTGAGTGGTTGGAGTAAACCACCACATGGAGGGTATCCTACATGTCTCTAAGGTAGTCGAGAATTCCATATCAGCACCTGTCTAAGGCACTAACACTTAGGCATTTACACTCACAAGCATTTACACCAACACTTAGAGTACACTATTCCAACATACATGACGTATGTTAGGAAAATATGTATTAGGGCTATCCATTCGCCAAGAGGGTATTTTATCCATGCCTGCCATAATCATACAGCAAATAATCATGATAATTGTATTTCCAAAATTTACACATATACGGTATTTCTAGAATACACAATTTCAACATACGTAGAATTTACAAGCGAACATGTATTACGGCGATTCCTTTCGCCAAACAAGTATTTTATCCATATGTTGTATAATCAAACGTTAAATAAACATGTCAAACACTTTTCCAAAAAAAATACGTATACGGTAGTTCTACGTATACCTAGAGTATGTGAAATTGCATATTCTACAACGTTAATCGAAACAGAAAACGGAAAGCACTTTATACATGTGCAATTGTATGCAGATCATGAATCTATCATTATCTGACATTGAAAGTGTTGAAAACCGTAACCTATACACCTAAAGTCCTCACCTTTGTCCTTGGAATCTCAACGAATCAGCAAGGGTTGATGAGCTTCCGTATTCGGGAGTTTTCTAGCCTAAAGAGTGAAATTGGTTAGCTATTTCACAACCTAAAGCCTATACACTTCAAATCAGACCTAGGGTTAGGGTTTCTCACCTTAATACGAAGTGGATACCGCCGGGAAAGCGCCTGGAAAGAGGCGGTGTAGGCCGTGCAATGATTGAAAGCAGTAGGAGGAAGGTGCTCCCACAAATCCAAAGTCTTCTCTCTCTTTTCTCTCTCTCTCTCACTAGGGTTTTATCCCAAATTCGTATGGCTGTGAGAGGGGCTGTTCTAAGGCCCTTTTATAGCCTAAAACCTCTCCAGAATAGACTCAGGTTCAAGGGTTACTGCTATTATAAGCAGTTTGGCACTTTTCCAGCTCAAAAGAGGGGTTCTGGTGGCCCTCCTTGAGCCAAACGTCAGACTTAAGCTCTCTACACATGGATGTATGTGGGATTACGTTTTCGACTCGATCGGATTCCCAGATCGCACGTGGCGGACCACTTTCAGTTCAACGGTCAGTGGGCCACGATCCGAAATTCCAAGTACATGTAAATGTTCCTGAAATTTTCCTGATCCGAGGGTGTAATTTGGTCTGATTCTGACGGTCTGGCTGCTTGATACTGATGCACAAGCGAATGGTGCCAGATCACTATTCCAGATATTTATTTTGTAAAGAGAATAGTGTTTTTCACACTCCCTCGCTCCGGATCCAAACGAATGGCCGTGGAACATCGTTTGGACTTGATTTCTGAGATGGTTGTCAAGCCCAGTGAGGCGGTCCTAGTTCCTTAACTTCGTGTTAATTGGACTTCCGATGTGCGGTCTAGACCTGATACGAAGTTTCAAGTCATTCCCGAGAGTAGCCGGGTAATGAGTTTGATCCTAAACTTTAGGGTAACCTAGAGTCAATAATTTTGCAAGTTTTGGGTCTTGCAAATCGTATTTAAAGCGATCCCAATGGATTTCATGGCTAATCAAGTTTAGCACTTAGTTAACTTTGTTAAATTTCTAAAGGATTTAATCCTAATTGATTTCTGGTCGAGGTGGTACTCGAACCAACGTACGGAAATTTACAGGTCGTTACAACATGGGCCTCATCACATCACAATGGGCCTCATCCCATAGGCCTCATATACATCACAATGGGCCTCATCACATAGGCCTTATATACATCACAATGGGCCTCATCCCTTAGGCCTCATATACATTACAATGGGTCTCATCACAGGGGACTTATATACATTGCAATGGGCCTCACCACATAGGCCTTATACACATCACAATGCGCCTCATATAAGGGCCTCACATACATCACATTGGGCCTCACCACATGGGCCTCATATACATCACAATGGGCCTCATACAAGGGAACACATACATCTCATTGGGCCTCATCACATAGAAGGTAAGGCCTATATAAGATAGCCCATACTAGATGGCCCACTTAAGGTTTTGAGCCCAACAACACCTGAGAGTTATTTTTCAGAGTTTAGATACTACATGAAATGCTTTAGGAAGGTGGTGGACCCCACTGACATGGCCCCGCATAAATTTTACATCAAACAATTTTCATGTAATGTTGGTTCTGGACCATTTTAGAGTCAGATTCATGATCACGTGGGGCCTACATATGGTGAAAGAGAATAACCACCTGGTAGCTCTATGTATAGACTTTACAAATTATAAGGTAGACCTCATTGGTTGGGTGAGTACAATTTACGGTGATGGCCCAAACATGGGTACTTGGAGAAACTGTGCAGGAAATATAGCGCAGAATTAGTTTTGACCCAATTTTAAGTATATCCCATGATCACAAGGGACCACATTTCAGTGTGCCGTCAGGTTCTCTTAGTTGTATTATATATGCACTTAAAAAATTATAAGTTGGGACCAACTGGTTGTGCACACGTAATATTTGGTATAGGGCCAAACATAGGCACTTTGATTGTTTGCACATAATTTTTCTGCACAACCATGCTTGACCACATTTTGGGATCCACTCCCTGATCATGTGGGGTCTGATTTGGCCCAATTAAAATATTATCCATCTATTCATTAGTGTAGGTTAGAGGTTTCAAGTGATGGCCTACTCAAACCTCCAGCGTGTGGTCCACTACAGAGGCCCAAAGTTGGTACAAAACACAAATAATCAAACAGTTTTCAGAAATGGGGTCTGTCACAACTTAGGGCCCAATTTCCAAACACTTAGGGATCATTCCTGACAAAAAGGTGGGACATCCCAGCTCATTTATATAAGGATTAAACATCTCCCAAAGTGGGACCCTTAACTACAGAGTGTGGGGCCCACTACAAGGTGTCAAAGAAGCTTACATGCAATACAGTTAAGTACTTAGAAAATTTCAGCAAACAGAAAGTGCAAAGGAAATGAAATAGATCCAATGGCAAGTGGAGGCCCGCATCCTAACAAACCATAGATAAGAGACACACAACAATGTACATGGATTTCCAGATTGGATGAACTAATAAAATGTATAAATCACAAGTGATCCCACACCCAAGTGGCTCAATGAGAGAATAATTGTTATGTATAACATAGATCCAACATATTCATCAAGTAACACATGAAATATATATTGATGAAATCTCTATGATTAGATTCTCTATTAGAAGATCTGATCCAATGGATGGTTTGGGAACAAGTCATTCAGGCCGTGTATAGGTTTCCAACTATACAGAGCCTTGGATCCATCTGGACCACACAAAAATTCAAGATTTGTCCTTACAGAAGTATCTATCGGTCCAGAATTTTTTAAATTTTATCATGAAAGAATCTGACCATAGGGTCCATATAAATGATTATTAACTATCTAAAGTAAGTTAAGAGCAAATATCAAATACATCTAACCGTTGGAATCACAAATATGGCCCAAACAAGAATGGTCATAATAAACTCCCAAATACATCTTTCGTATAAGGCTAAGATCTCAGTCGTTCGAACTCCGATTGAGGCTTATTATATACCATTGGAAAGCTGGTTCGATTTTCTGCGAATTCAACGGAACATATATTTTTAATACATTCATTAAAAGAGTTAAAAATGGGTCCATTTAGGCAAATCGGAATCCTACATGTTGTTGGACAACAGCCAAGTAAACTTGATGTTATGGATGATTGGACCTTTGGATGGCTACAAAATTTGGCCCAGAGTTAGTTCATATTGTGATTAATATTATTTCCAAGTTTCAACTCCAATCTCAGTATATTTGATTTTATACGAATTTTACAATTTGCTGTCCGGATACAAAAACGGGATTACATGTGAAGGGTATGGATATAATGTTCATCATGGTGGACCATACTGACATGGGCCACTTTGCTGACCACCATATCCATAAATACATGCACACAAGAACTCCACACTACTGGGGCCCACACATATCAAGAAAATAAAAGAGGAAGAAAGAGGAGGATGAGGAGGATGGAAGGAGGGGTGTAGACTCACCTCAATGGATGGATGGTTAGATAATAATGTGTGGTCCACTCACTCTTGATCAATGGTGGGCCACACCTTGGACCCACTCTCTCTCTCTCTCACTCTCTCTAAAAATCTCAGAATTTTTCTATGTATAGAAAAAGAATAAGTGCAAGAGAGCTCCTACTCTTATACAGGGAATTGGGGGTTGAGGTGGCAAAAATGATGTGGCAAGTTCATGGGATCTCATTGGTGCTAAAAGTGAGGTGGAATGTGATGTATGGTATGGGTAGTGGATAGATGAGGTGGATGGTGCTAAGCATGTATTGGCCAAGGTAGAAGAAATCTAAACATGCATTGGCTAATTGATGGATAAGGGTTATGGGTTGTAGGTGAAATATGGTAGATGATGAAGTGGAGTGTTGCAATTGGTTGTTTGAAGTGATGTGACACAAATCAAGACACGCATTGGATGCATGTATAGGATGAGGTGGACATGATCCATGATTAGTTTCTAACGCATGGGGAGAGAGCTAATGATGGGTTTTGGGATAGAATCCAATTTTATCTTATAGAGTTTGTCTTATATGGGGTAGGTTCTTATTTTGTCATGTAGCAATTGTCCAATTTGTTAGTAATTTTTCATGTTTTAAAAGTGGGCTTTAGGCCCACATGGGCTCAAGTCCAATGGGCCTAGCATAATAAAGGCTGCTTGTGTTACTGGATACATAATTTGGGCCTTACATTCGATGGGTCATATCTCACTAACGGAGCGTCGGATTGTGTAACACCCCGAAAAATCGAGGGTCGAGTAGTAACTCAACTCTCGAGTTTCCAGAACATCACTTATGCAACATAGATAATGATGATTAAATGTTGTCTGCATTAATGTAGTGAACATGAGTGAGATTAAGCCAAAACAACATATCATACTCCAGAGACAGTGAATTAGCAAGCGGAAGACTGTGATAGATATATAAAATATATAAAAACTGTGGTGAGTCTCCAGAGTGTGATAACATTACCAGGTTAATAAATTTCAAGTACTTTTCTAAAATATACCAAATGTGTAAATGTAATGTCTTCTATTCCAAGTACCATAGCCCTGTCAATACAATACCAGGTCTTCATAGACCTGTCAGAGAGCTACATGTAGGAGAGCTCCTCCTCAACATCATAGTAGTCCGGGTCTGCTTCATAAGCATCGCCATCACCTGAAACTCAACAAATCTGGTTGGTGTGTACAACACCGTCCCGTAACGTGGGAGTGAGTAGCTAACTCAGTGGAATAATAAAGCATAGGTTAACATGTTGTCGACTCAATCAAGCAGTAATGATAAAGCAGTACAATCAAACACTCCTAACTACTCTTATTATGCAAGTATGGATGAAGTCATGATGTATTCCCTCACCACACCCTCCCTCGTGCGACACCATCTCACGTTCGTGGCATGCTTTCATCCCTCAGTGCTCCACATCTTCCAGGCACATGCAATGCATGATGAGCATGATTACCGAGCATTTATTAGTCCATTTCAAACAGCAGGATTAGGAAACTAAGGTACCTCCCTTATATCATTCCCAAACATGATCCATTCTAGGGTCGTCAGTCCTAGTTAATCTCAGACGATGGTGTATTTTTTAGGTCACTGCAAAGGCGTCCAGGGCTGTTACGCACAAAGGTTACACCGCTCCCCCATCACCTCTTTAACGATTCATCACTATACAGAAACAGGCCTAGTTCATACTCCATACACCGCGACAAAACTCTAAGGCTCACCGCGATTCCAGAGTATGCTCGAGGTCACTACAAAGGGCTGCCAGGGCTGTTGCTCGCATTCGTTGCACCACTCCCCCATCACCTTATCAATGTAGGTCGACAGCACGAATATAGTGTCCCATACCACCATAATCGGCTCACGAGTTTGGTTGCTCACTGGTCACTACGGGGAGGCACGTGGCCCCAGCGTAGGCCGACAGCTCGACCACGGTGTCCCATACCACCATGCCCGGCTCATGAGTCTTAGCGGATCGAGGTACCATGGTTAAAAGGGATTCCACTAGTAAGTTTGGTACCTTAGGTTCAAGCAGTAGCGTCCAAACATGGTGAACATACATAAGACAGATCGGGTTGCCTGACGAGCTTGGCAAACTCGAGCGCACAACAAGTTGAACGACATGAAGTGCATAAGCACTTCGCGTGGCCAACCACTATCGCCAACCGAAGTACGACTCGAGTTCGTCGAACACATCTCACGTGGTAAATGAATCACAGTCATGAATTCAATTCTGGTACCGATTGTCTGGACTATAATCGTAGCTCCAAACACAATCAATTTCAAATAGTAAAGCAGTAATGGATCAAGGTTCAAATCATATAATCAAAGTCTGATATTATCCGTTTAGGGCTGCCAGGGCTGTTGCACGCATTCGTTGCTCCACTACCCCATCACCCATGACGGATCATACAACGTAAACATGAATTTAACATATGCATTACATAGATAAAATCATAAAAGCAGTTGAGCATGTTATGAAGCACAACACAAGCATGAGTTTGTACATATTCAATTCCTAATCACACAGCTATCCAAGGAAATCATACATATAATTAAAGGAGTTGAGAATCATATGTTATGAAGCACAACATAAGCATGAGTTTGTACATATTCAATTCCTAATCACACAGCTATCCAAGAAAATCATACATATAGTTAAAGGAGTTGAGAATCATATCTCAACACCCATGAACGTTACAATTTACTAACTACTACTCATTCAGACATTTCAACAAACACTTTAAAATACATGCATCAACATACATGACATATGTTGATCACATTGGTATAAGGCCAAATCCTTTCACTAGCGAGTTACCCCATTCATAACACGCATACACCCACGACGGATAGTCATGGCAAGAAGGAATCCAAGTTCCATATTCATTCAGTCATTTCCACAAACACTTGGGCCACACATTTTAGCATATATAGTGTATATGGTCGTGACGTGATTTAGGGCAAATCCTTTTGTCAAAGGGGTATCGCCAATACACAAATCATAAATCCATGACAATTAGTCATGGCGAGCACGAATGAGAATTCTATACTCATTCGGTCATTTTCACAAACACTTAGAATACACTATTTTAACATACATGATGTATGTTAGTAAAACATGCATTAGGGCTATCCTTTCGCCAAGCGAGTATTTTATTCGGGTATATCATATTCATACAGCAAATAATCATGACAAATACATCTCCAAAATTTATACGTATATGGTATTTTCTAGAATACACAATTTCAACATAGTGTATATAAGCAAAACATGTATAGGGTGAGTCCTTTCGCCAAACAAGTAATTTATCCACATATAATATATTCATACAACAATTAATCATGTTAAACACATTTCCAAAATTTATACGAATACCGTACTTTCTACAAATACCTAGAGTATGTAGAATTCCATATTTTTCATCTTTAATCGAAACGGAAAACAGACAGCACTATGTACATGTGCAATTGCATGCAGATCATGAATCTATCATTATCTGACATTGAAATTATTGAAAACCATAACCTATACACCTAAAGTCTGCACCTTTTGTCCTAGAATCGTAACGGAGTCGATAGGTTTGCTAAGCTTCCGTATTCGGCAGTTTGACAACCTATAGAACGAAATAGGTTAGTTATTTCATAACCTACAACCACCCAAGCCCCAAATCAGATTAGGGTTAGGGTTTCTTACCTAAAAACGGGGCTGGAATCGCCGGGAAAGCGATGAGAACGGAGCAGTGGAGCTCGTGGAGCGGCAGGGAAGAGTGGCAGGAAGGATCTCTCACAACTCCAACACTTTCTCTCTCTTTTCTCTCTTCTCTCTCTAGGGTTTCTCTCAAATTCGTAATGCTGCAATGAGAGAGGGTTTAAGGTCCTTATATAGTCTAAAAACTCACCGAAATAGACTTCAGGTCAAAGTATACTTAGGTTATAACCAAAACGGGTCAGTTTCAGCTCAACAGAGGATTTCTGGCGGGCCTCCTTGAGCCAAAGGTCGGACTTAAGCTCACCGACACCAGATCTACGTTATATTAAGTTTTCGTTTCGGTCGGGATTCCAGATCACGCGTGGCGAACCAGTTTCAGTTCAACGGTCAGCGGATCTCGATCGGAGATTCCGAGTACATGTAAATGTGTATGAAATTTCTCCTGATCCGAGGGTGTAATTTGGTCTGATTCTGACGGTCTGGTTGCTTAAAACTGATGCGCAAGCGAGAGGTGCCAGATTACTATTCAAGATATTTTATTTTGAAATAATTTCACATTTCTCACACTCTTCACTCCGAGCTCAAGCGAATAGCGCTGGGACACTATCTGGATTTGATTTTCGAGATGGTTGTCAAGCCCAACAAGGGGGTCCTAATTCCTTAACTTTGTGTTAATTAGACTTCCGACGTGCGGTCTAGATCTGATACGGAGTTTCAAGATGCTCCCGAGAGCAGCCGGGTAATGAGATTGATCCTAGATTTTAGGGTAACCTAGCGTCAATGATTCTACAAGTTTTGGGTCTTGCAGATCGTATTTAAAGTGATTGGTACTAATTTCATAGGCACTCTAGTTTAACAGTAGCTAAATCTCGCCTAATTTCTAAAGGATTTAGTCCTGTAAGATTTCTATCTGAGGTGGTACTTAGTCCTTTGTAGTTTGTATATAAAGTGATCCAAGTTATACTACTTAGCTAGTTTAAGATAGTGTCTAGGGTAAAAGTACTTAGAAAAATTGAAAGATCAAGGTGGTGAAGGGTAGAATTTGTGAAGAAAATGGTTTGAAAAGGGATTTGAGGCTTTAATTGAGTGTTTGAGAAGTTAAACCTGTGTTAGGATTGACCCATCGCCTAAGGACGTCTAATTCCAGGTTGGGAAAAATCCGGGTTGTTACAATTTACCCCCCTTAAAACAAAATTTCGTCCCCGAAATTGCCTAAGGGTAATAAGGAAAGATTTTATTATTTCATTTGTCTAAGACTTATTGTTTTCAAGTCTCTATGCGCGGTAGGGTGTATATTAGCTTGGTTCATTTTAGTCTACCCCCCTTAAAACTATTTCTTTATCGATTTTGCATACCCTGATAGTTTGCTACAATTTATTTCTGTACTATTTGGAGTCTTGACGACAAATCCCAGCAATTTAGAGTAAGATAGTTGTTTTCCATGTTTGACCAACACAGAGAGACGTTTTTTGGTGGGCTCGATTCAGATACATCGATCATCTACCTGACCAGGGTAGAAGGCTCATCGTATCCCTTCCGAATCCTGGTGGATCCTGGTCTTCTGCTCGATCAAGCAGTGAGTCCATTGGTAGTCGCCTAGGATTAAGAATTGGGTCAAGCCGCGAATGCTTCGCAGTTGTATATTTCAGTAACTCCGTAGTCCGATCACTCTAAAAAAACTTAGGGAATGCCCATCATTGAAAGGCTCAAATTGTTTATTCTAAGGTTGACCTTTAGGTCTTAGTCTAAGAGTCTCCTCGATATTATCTCTGTCCAAGGAAAGGGTGAATCAAATCTTACTAGATCATCCTAAAACGGTTTCTCATAGTAGAACTTACTAGGGCTTCTATAATATTCATATTTAACGAGCACCGTTTCGATCCTGGGCCAGTGGGGTAGGGTCCACCACGTTTTCGCTGCGCCACCCAGATCAAAGAGGTGTATTAGGTGACCTAACTAGATTGGGCTCATAATGTTCTACCCCCCCTAAAAATTTATTTTCACCCTCAAGGCTCAAGATTTATGTCCTGCTCCGTATATCGGAACAAGGTGTAATTTAAGACCTATCCTTGACATGAAATGAGATGCGGTCTCCCACTACATCGGTCTTGGTACCTAGGTTATAGAAAGGGGCTATCACGGATGGGTGTTGTGGTAGATTCCAAGGGCGGATGTGAGTTTGTGGCAAGATGCCTAATTCTACTAAAGGACTTTTATTACGATCTCAGCTTACCCTTTCTAGTCATGTCTAGTTTATTACTGTAAGATAATTTTATACATTATTAGTACAAAAGGTATTTGGACAGAATAGGTCAATAGGCAAACTAGGGACCTAATTCCTAACTATCTGTCGCCCATTTGGAAAATTCCTTGGGCCTAAAAGGAAAAATCTCTATTGGCTATATATTCTTACACTTCTCAAATACGTAGTTATAAACTTTTGGTTGTAAGTGGTCGAGCCAACACGAAAGGAAAGTTGTGTAGCGGGTCAGAATCGGATACATGGACCTTCTGCATCGCGAAGACAGAAAATTGTCGTATCAGTTCTGAATCCTAGTTGATCCTGACTCTCTACTTGATCAGAGCATAGAGTTCATTGGTAACTACCGGGATTGAGAATTCAATTCAAACCGCGAATACCTCGCTGATATATATCGTTTCTTTACTCCGTGTTCCCAGTTGTAATAAGTCCACGAGAAGGCAATTCTAAGGGATGCATTGATTTGACCTAACATTAAATCCAAGGGATATATAAGTTTCCTCTAAGTATAATCCAAAGTCTATTCTTATACACTAGATAATTTTACACCATTTTTAATAAAGGAAATTGTTTGTTTGTTTATTTAGAATTGAGTTGCCCAAACATGAATGTAGCTACGCTCGAGCACTTCACATATGCTCAAACCAACTAAGGGGGTTCTAGAGTTCACATTATTAATTTGTTGGATTTCCTATACAGTCAAGTCTGTCGAAATCTAGGAGCACCGCTCTAGGTCCAAAACTCCAAGGGTCTATTTGTCAAACAACCATTTACTCTAAAAGCTTAAGCTATCAGAGTGTGGTGGGTTAATGTATATCAAGGGACTTTATCACTTCAACACTATTTGGCCAGTGGTCTTAAGTTGTACTAAATGGGACTGCATTACTAATCCTACCTCGGGATTGAAAGTGGCATGGTTGGCAGGAGGGCGGGTGGGGATTAAAATTATTGGTATAGGCTTTGGAAAATGAGCCTGGTGTTGGAAAAGGGTGAGATGGGATTTCCAAATCCCACGATGGGGAATTTCTAAGTGTAATTTGAAAGGAAATCCCGGAATATACTTTTAACTGCATACACTCCAAGTATGGTATTGGAAAACATCGGATACACCCAAACCCCATGAAATCGAGAAAATAGCCGTAACCAATTCGAATAGGGCCATGGAAAGTGAATGAAAAGTGAAGGGGAGAGAAAGTAAGGGCTGGAGTTTTTGGTTCTCCACGAACTTGAGCCTCAACAAGGTTTGTAGAGGCCCAACAGTCAGGGAATGAAGATAAAAAAAAGGGAGAAATGGATGGGTTGAGAGGTATGTACGTTTTTGGAATGAAATGGAGGGTGTAGGGGCTGAAACGAGAGAGAAATGGAGAGGGAGGGAGGTAAGTTTTGTTGTGGATGGTGTATATAAAAATGTTGTAGTCGAAAATGGGAGATGAGATGATTGGAAGGGAGTTTGGAGAGAAAAACAATAAGTTGGAGGACTTTGAAGGGTAAAATAAGAGAAATGGGGGCAAAGCGATGTGAAATAGGGGCCCCCCCAGCAATTCCGCATGCACCACACGTGTCAGGGGATCAGGCCGACCATGACCAGACCCGGCCCGACCCGTACGGCCAAGCCTGACTGCGGTCGACCACAGTGACCGCGGTTCCATTGCGGTCCGCTTTGCCCAGCGTGCTGCCGCCGCGGTTGGGTGGTGTTCTCCACCCTCCCAAGGTGCCAAATGCACACTGGGTCCACTTGGTTCCTCTCCGGATTGGCGCGTGTGGCCCCCCGACTCCATTTCGAGTCGTTACAGGTCAAATCGGACATATCTTGCAATCCGGAATGAGTTATCTGATGTAAAATATATGAATTTGGGGTAGAACGAGCTAATGAAGCCAACCAACCCTGTTATGCCGGGTTACGCATCCCAGAATTGCAAAAAAAAACCTTTTGATTGACGGTCGTTTACCCGTTTCAATTTCATTTTACTAAAAATAGTAGTTTTAGTTTGTTTATTCTTCATCCGTTGAGCTTTAGAAGTTATGCCCAATGTGGGAAGGACTTGGAATAATTAGGAGAACGGTTTGGGGAAGCAAAATAGGACACTTACTATTTTTGGCCAAAAACCTTACGCACTAATAGACATCACGACCTTATAGTAAGTCGCGAATTCTAAGAGTTTTAGCTGTAGTTTGTTTCTGATTTCTTTTCCATTACTTAGTAACCATATTTAAAGGGCTGTGAACTCAATTTTTTTAGTCATTCATTAATCAATTTCAAATTTATTAGAATTTATTTCTATTTTCTGCTTTCTTTTCTCATAGACTCGAGAAGTCTCAGTGAGGAGTCCAGAGAAGCTCCGAGGATTCGGAGTAGTTATCCTCATTATGTTTATCCCATATTCTACCGATTTTCAACGGTTGGAGTGAGGTGGATTGTAATATAGAATCATCTATAGACGGCCTAGGAATGTTTTAAGGTTGACCCGTGCGACCATGGTTGAATACGGACTCGATTTCGGCGTTCGTTTTCAGTAAACTTCGCCAATTGGCGAAATCGGGATACCTATAACTGTTTCTACGTTCTGTCGCTCCCTCCTAAGTCAGAGTGCGTTAGTGTGCGTCGTGTGACCATAACCCAGGTCCAGTTTAATCCAAATCATACTCTGATACCAACTGTAACATCCTGAAAAATCGAGGGTCGAGTAGTAACTCTCGAGTTTCCAGAACATCACTTATGCAACATAGATAATGATGATTAAATGTTGTCTACATTAATGTAGTGAACATGAGTGAGATTAAGCCAAAACAACATATCATACTCCAGAGATAGTGAATTAGCAAGCGGAAGACTGTGATAGATATATAAAATATATAAAAACTGTGGTGAGTCTCCAGAGTGTGATAACATTACCAGGTTAATAAATTTCAAGTACTTTTCTAAAATATACCAAATGTGTAAATGTAATGTCTTCTATTCTAAGTACCATAGCCCCGTCAATACAATACCAGGTCTTCATAGACCTGTCAGAGAGCTACATGTAGGAGAGCTCCTCCTCAACATCATAGTAGTCCGGGTCTGCTTCATAAACATCGCCATCACCTGAAACTCAACAAATCTGGTTGGTGTGTACAACACCATCCCGTAACGTGGGAGTGAGTAGCTAACTCAGTGGAACAATAAAGCATAGGTTAATATGTTATCGACTCAGTTAAGCAGTAATGATAAAGCAGTACAATCAAACACTCCTAACTACTCTTATTAATGCAAGTATGGATGCAGTCATGATGTATGCCCTCACCACACCCTCCCTCGTGCGACACCATCTCACGTTCG
Organism: Magnolia officinalis; assembly: GCA_021015155.1. Lineage (NCBI taxonomy): Eukaryota > Viridiplantae > Streptophyta > Magnoliopsida > Magnoliales > Magnoliaceae > Magnolia > Magnolia officinalis. The sequence goes on from JAJHSJ010000792.1 coordinate 24,355, forward strand.
CGGCATGCTTTCATCCCTCAGTGCTCCACATCTTCCAAGCACATGCAATGCATGATGAGCATGATTACCGAGTATTTATTAGTCCATTTCAAACAGCAGGATTAGGAAACTAAGGTACCTCCCTTGTATCATTCCCAAACATGATCCATTCTAGGGTCTTCAGTCCTAGTTAATCTCAGACGATGGTGTGTTTTCTAGGTCACTGCAAAGGCTGCCAGGGCTGTTACGCACAAAGGTTACACCGCTCCCTCATCACCTCTTTAACGATTCATCACTATACAGAAACAGGCCTAGTTCATACTCCATACACCGCGATAAAACTCTAAGGCTCACCGCGATTCTAGAGTATGCTCGAGGTCACTACAAAGGGCTGTCGGGCTGGTGCTCGCATTCGTTGCACCACTCCCCCATCACCTTATCAATGTAGGCCGACAGCACGAATATAGTGTCCCATACCACCATAATCGGCTCACGAGTTTGGTTGTTCACTGGTCACTACGGGGAGGCACGTGGCCCCAGCGTAGGCCGACATCTTGACCACGGTGTCCCATACCACCATGGCCGGCTCATGAGTCTTAGCAGATCGAGGTACCATGGTTAAAAGGGATTCCACTAGTAAGTTTGGTACCTTAAGTTCAAGCAGTAGCGTCCAAACATGGTGAACATACATAAGACAGATCGGGTTGCCTGACGAGCTCGGCTAGCTCGAGCGCACAACAAGTTGAATGACATGAAGTGCATAAGCACTTCGCGTGGCCAACCACTATCGCCAACCGAAGTACGACTCGAGTTCGTCGAACACATCTCACGTGGCAAATGAATCACAGCCACGAATTCAATTCTGGTACCGATTGTCTGCACTATAATCATAGCCCCAAACACAATCAATTTCAAATAGTAAAGCAGTAATAGATCGAGGTTCAAATCAGACAATCAAAGTCTGATATTATCCGTTTAGGGCTGCCAGGGCTGTTGCACGCATTCGTTGCTCCACTCCCCCATCACCCATCACGGATCATACAACGTAAACATGAATTTAACATATGCATTACATAGATAAAATCATAAAAGCAGTTGAGCATGTTATGAAGCACAACACAAGCATGAGTTTGTACATATTCAATTCCTAATCACACAGCTATCCAAGGAAATCATACATATAGTTAAAGGAGTTGAGAATCATATCTCAACACCCTTGAACGTTACAATTTACTAACTACTACTCATTCAGACATTTCAACAAACACTTTTAAATACATGCATCAATATACATGACATATGTTGATCACATAGGTATAAGGCTAACTCCTTTCACTAGGGAGTTACCCCATTCATAACACGCATACACCCACGATGGATAGTCATGGCAAGCAGGAATCCAAGTTTCATATTCATTCAGTCATTTCCACAAACACTTAGGCCACACATTTTAGCATATATAGTGTATATTGGCCGTGGCGTGATTTAGGGTAAATCCTTTCGTCAAAGGGGTATCGCCAATACACAAATCATAAATCCATGACAATTAGTCATGGCAAGCACGAATGAGAATTCTATACTCATTCGGTCATTTTCACAAACACTTAGAATACACTATTTTAACATACATGATGTATGTTAGTAAAACATGCATTAGGGCTATCCTTTCGCCAAGCGAGTATTTTATCCGGGTATATCATATTCATACAGCAAATAATCATGACAAATACATCTCCAAAATTTATACGTATATGGTATTTTCTAGAATACACAATTTCAACATACATAGTGTATATAAGCAAAACATGTATAGGGCGAGTCCTTTCGCCAAACAAGTAATTTATCCACATATAATATATTCATACAACAATTAATCAAGTCAAACACATTTCCAAAATTTATACATATACCGTACTTTTTACAAATACTTAGAGTATGTAGAATTCCAATTTTTCATCTTTAATCGAAACGGAAAACAGACAGCACTTTGTACATGTGCAATTGCATGTAGATCATGAATCTATCATTATCTGACATTGAAAGTGTTGAAAACCATAACCTATACACCTAAAGTCCGCACCTTTTGTCGTAGAATCGTAACGGAGTCGATAGGTTTGTTAAGCTTCCGTATTCGGCAGTTTGGCAACCTATAGAACGAAATAGGTTAGCTATTTCATAACCTACAACCACCCAAGCCCCAAATCAGATTAGGGGTAGGGTTTCTTACCTAAAAACGGGGCTGGAATCCCTGGGAAAGCGATGAGAACGGAGCGGTGGAGCTCGTGGAGCGGCAGGGAAGAGTGGCAGGAAGGATCTCTCACAACTCTCACACTTTCTCTCTCTTTTCTCTCTTCTCTCTAGGGTTTCTCTCAAATTCGTATGGCTGCAATGAGAGAGGGTTTAAGGTCCTTATATAGTCTAAAAAGTCACCAAAATAGACTCCAGGTCAAAGTATACTTACGTTATAACCAAAACGGGTCAGTTTTAGCTCAACGGAGGACTTCTGGCGGGCTTCCTTGAGCCAAAGGTCGGACTTAAGCTCACCGACACCAGATCTACGTTCTATTAAGTTTTCATTTCGGTAGGGATTCCAGATCACGCGTGGCGGACCAGTTTCAGTTTAACGGTCAGCGGATCTCGATCGGAGATTCCAAGTACATGTAAATGTGTATGAAATTTCTCCTGATCCGAGGGTATAATTTAGTCTAATTCTGACGGTCTGGTTGCTTAAAACTGATGCGCAAGCGAGAGGTGCCAGATTACTATTCAAGATATTTTATTTTGAAATAATTTCAGATTTCTCACACTCTTCACTCCGAACTCAAGCGAATAGCGCTGGGACACTATCTGGATTTGATTTCCGAGATGGTTGTCAAGCCCAGCAAGGCGGTCTTAATTCCTTAACTTCGTGTTAATCGGACTTCCGACGTGCGGTCCAGATCTAATACGGAGTTTCGAGATGCTCCCGAGAGCAACCGGGTAATGAGATTGATCCTAGATTTTAGGGTAACCTAGCGTCAATGATTCTACAAGTTTTGGGTCTTGCAGATCGTATTTAAAGTGATTGGTGCTAATTTCATAGGCACTCTAGTTTAACACTAGCTAAATCTCGCCTAATTTCTAAAGGATTTAGTCCTGTAAGATTTCTGTCTGAGGTGGTACTTAGTCCTTCGTAGTTTGTATATAAAGTGATCCAAGTTATACTGCTTAGCTAGTTTAAGATAGTGTTTAGGGTGAAAGTACTTTGAAAAATTGAAAGATCAAGGTGGTGAAGGGTGGAATTTGTGAAGAAAATGGTTTGAAAAGGGATTTGAGGCTTTAATTGAGTGTTTGAGAAGTTAAACCTGTGTTAGGATTGACTCATCTCCTAAGGACGTCTAATTCCAGGTTGGGAAAAATCCGGGTTGTTACAGATTGACACACGGTTTTCACCATTGCGACTGCAACGATGACGCGGTCCACATGATAGAGGTATCAAGGTCATTCAGAACAAATCACTTTGGTGAGTTTTCTAGGTGCACTAGGGTGCAGTGTATGGTCTATTAATGGTGCAAGTTGGGACACGTGTGAACACGAGCGATGTTGCAAAAGACCGGGATTCCACACCTCCTCTCTGTTATGGACCGCCCATATCAGAGTCTGGGTGCATGTTGTGGATTTCCTACATGGAACGACTCGATCAGCGACTTCCTCCCAGCATTCTTGTGTAGACTTTGTAACGAGTGTCTATCCGATCGAAAGAATCAAGGGTTTGGTTGGATTTCCCCTCCAGACAAGATGAACGGTCCGGATCTTCCATCACGATCATGGTGGAAGGTCACCATAGCCATCAGACGGACAGTGTCCGTTCAAATCATGAAAATGCGCAAGAACGGGGATTTGTGGAAGAGGTGAGTGGGATTGGATCCCGATTTTTTGCTGGAGTCTGTGAGGCCCGTCTCTACTATTTATTTGGACAATCTGCATCGTTCATTAGTTTAGTAGAGAGATTTCAGTTAACGGCCCCAAGTTTTGAGGTAATTGTTCACAAACCCAAGTGTAGGGTCGCAATGTAGTAATAATCTCGGTGAGACCAAGGTCGAATCCACATGGACTAATTTCATGCGTATTCTGAAAGTAACTAGAACTAGAACTAGAAGAAGATGTAAAACTAAATCTGAAATTATTTGAAAGAGTAATTGTGAATTTATAATTGAAACTTGTAAATTTAAAGGTGGGAACTAGGGTGCCAAGGATCCACTTGTAGCTATTGGGAGGCCACTTTGTATGATTTAAGAGATCCTATTAGAATCAGAGTCTTATCTTACCTAGTTAGAGAAAGAAGAGACGGTCGGATCTCTGAACTTCTCATGAACCTAGTCTTTACAGATGAGAGTTGTGAAGATTGGAAGTGATTTTATCACCCAACCATGCCCAGGAGACAATGACAAACAATAGGATATACCAATCCCACAAACAATCATAGGAGAATTATGAAGATTATGAAGGATTCCATCACCCAACCATGCCCAAGGGACGAAGGTGAACAACGTGACTTACTAATTTCACAATCTCAAATTAGGAAAAGAATATATTTAAAGAAATTGCAGATCTATTGTAATTTGTCACAACAAACCATTAAAAACTTAAAAAAAAAATCCTTAATAGAGAACTAGAATCCATAAGGTTCAATAAAAACATGAATCAAAGCAAAGCAAACATCCCAATCATGCTACAAGCTCACCTTTTAGCCCTAGCTAAGAGGTTTAGCTAACCATAGACATTATTAAACTAAGAACTCTTAAATAAAACAAAAAGACCAACTAAGGAAGAAGATGAAAAACTCCCGAGTGGCGGCTCCACCCTTTTGCTCCACTCCTTGAACACTAGAAGATGCTTAAGAATATCCTAGGGACTCCTATTTATAGTTGTGAAGCTCCACATTTTGCACCGACTTGGAATTTCTGCAAATTGCCTCAAATTATGCAATTCGCTTCGGCCCCGCGTTACAATTCTGTGCGTTTTCGGTGGCACCGAAGTTGGTTCGGTGGCACCAAAATCATATCTGAGATTTATCGCATCTGAAATTGTATGTGTAGAGTACTTAGGTGCACCAAAATTGGCTTAGGTGGCACTGAGTTAAGCCGTTTTCTTGCTGGACTATTTTGTGCACTTTCGGTGGCATCGAAGTTGGCTTAAGTGGTACCGAACTGTCCTATTTTTCTGTTGATTAACTTGTGTTTTTGCAAATCTTTTCTTCATCCGTTGTACTTGGTTTCCTTAGATCTTTGGCATGAGAATTCTTCATTCTTGGTCTCCTAAGATCCTTCCTTTGCCTCGGTGATTCTTGAGCACTAAATCCATGCTTTTAGCATTCTTTTCAATCCAAGCTCTCAGATTCACCTTGCAATACAAACATGCATAAAATATAACATTAAGTAGTATCATGTTCATAAAACCAAGATATAAATGGGGTAAAATATGAAATATTTGAGTCTCCCCCCCCCCGCAGTTGATCATGGCATGAATCGTGTTCTGTTTGCTAGGCCTTGGTCGGAGGTGGGTCCCGTGCATGATGGACAGTTTGGATTTGTCAATCGGCCAATCATGGTGGGCCACTAATGTCGCAAACGGACGATGCTCATACATCTTCGGACAGTGGGAGGAACTCTCTCTCTTTTTCGAATTTCGTCGAGACAAACCACGTTTGACCCGATTGTTAGTTCAGTGTACCGCCGATGCACATGTAATGTGTACACTCGGGCGTGATTGTGGGGCCCATAGTGATGTTTTTGAGAAATCTACTCCATCCATTCATTTTGTCAACCCATATTAAGGTCCAAATGGGGCCCTTGGTCAAAGATCAGGCAGGTCTAAAGCTCGAGTGGGCTACCCTCAAGTAAATATTCGTTTTAACCATTGATCTTGCTGATCCAAGAGTTGAAATTTGGCATGTACGGTTAATTTATGATATATTGGCATGGTGTAAGGTTTCTCATCAAATGGATCGTGACAACCTTGTGATCTAGAATTCAAGGTCCAGGTTAATGGCATTTTCGTAATTATTATTGATCTAAGAGTTTTGTGAAATCTAATGGTTCTACATGGTTGTATGTGCCTTTCTAAGCAATTCTTACAAATAGACTCACATCTATATCATTACAGATAGGAATCTATTAGCCAATTCATTCAAGGGAAGTTACCTACGTCAAATCACATGATGGTTGGTCTTGTTTTAAAATCAATGGTCAGATGGCTTAATCTATGAATGGATATTAACGGTCAGATTCATGTTGGGGATTAGATGTAAGGTTAGGATAGTTAGACTAGTATCGTACACATGTACGTATTAAGTCGAACTTCATGATAACACTCGAGAACTTTCAATACTCGGGTATTGAAAAGTTCGGGGTGTTACGCACAAAACTGTTTGTGACTGTTTGGATCATCTCTTACAAGGAAAGCATTTCGATGGTATTCCAATTTGGCACCTGAATCTATATGAACTTAAGATCAGATGCAGAATGCTTTCATGGCAAAGTTCTTCTCATCCAACCGAGATGTCAGCATCATAGAGCTAGCGTCCATATGGAAAAGAGAGAACAAATCGGTAGAGAAATTTATTGAAAGTTGGAAAAGTATGGGGGCATCATGCAGACATTGCTTAAAGAAAAAGAGCAAGTCAAGATGTGCTTAAATTCAATGGATACAAGGATTGCGTTTGGCATGGCAAGCGATGATGTACGGACCTTTTGCAATCTTGCTACAAAAATCCATATGTTAGAGACTATGACTAAGAAAATGCCCGCCATTCAAAGTGAAACAGTGTAACGAGGTTCAAGTCGACTGATGGCTAATGTAGTTGACCAATAAAAAAGAAGAGAAGATCGACATAATCGACGAAGGACAAAAAGAAGAGTAGATACAGACTGCTATCGGGGCCAAGAAAATGATAAGTGGTCTAGACCATATGATTTTCATAAAGGGTATGTGTTTAAAAAGAAAGAGATGTTGTCAATGATGAAACAACTACTAACTGCCAAAACAATCAAGTTACCCCAACCCAAGCGCCCAGAAGAGGTCAAGCTAATAAAGGATAGGAATTATTGCCACTGTCATCGTTTCTTGAGTCATCCTATGGAAAATTGTTTCACGTTGAAAAATATATTATAAAGAATGATAGACAAAGGTGAAATTGTGATTAAAAAAAGGGAAAGGAAAGGAATGAGAAAGCGACTACGAACATGACGTGCATTCAAACTTCGAATAAGGGAAAAGAATGTAAAAAAGACTGAACAGAGAAATCAGTAATATGACAGAAAAAAGTAAATACTGTAATGTAATCGTCATTAAATCCACCGATGAATAGATCACCACTAATTGTTGCATGTAAAGTGTAAGACCCATATCATAGTCCATATCATTCCATATATTCCCGCGATCCTCCCTGTCAAATTTCAGCGACCCGCGACCTGTAATCGGGGTTTGTACGCGACCCTGAGTCACATCCAGTCAATCTGAGTCGACTCAACCTAAGACTTGTACACTTGCGACCGCGCCGTCGCTACAGTTCTGATGTCGCATCTCATGCACCAAGGCGATACCTAGGCTAGGAGATGTGGGTCAGCGTTCAATTCAAGGAAAACGCCGTGCATTTGCAATTTCGAGAGAATCTCTACCTAAAATGTCACCTCAATCAATCAATCAATCCCATCAAGGGTCAAGTACAAGTCAAGTACTCACATCACTCAACACGTCACTCAACCCATCATAACCCATACCTCTCTTACACAAGCTACCCCAAAAGTCAATAAAACTCTTACACAACCCATCCCTCTCTCCCATCCATCACTCCATCACCCATCCCTTTCTCTCTCCTTACAACCCTCTCTCTCTCTCTCTCATTTCTCAAACCCATTTTCCAAGCAACCAAAAAATCCCACGTCCAAGCTCACCCAACCTCCATGAGAGATTTTTGTGTGTGGCCCACTCCCTAACCCTCTCACCTCTCATCTCAACCCTTTATTCTTCATCACCTTCCTTTAAGATCGAAGCCAAGGAGTTTGGCGTTCCATCAGAACAAGAAGAAGTGGACGGTGAGTGATCTTGGACCCACATTTGCATTTTTTATTTTTTTTGTGATTTAAGGGCCCACATATGGTGAGACCCACCTTAATGTATGCTTGTATCCAAGAGAGAATCATAATGGTGGGGCCCCTCCGTCATCTCCGATCTCTCTTTCTCTCCCTCTCTCTCTTTTTATGATCATGGCCCACCTATGATGTGTGTATTTTACCCATGCCATCCAACTAGTGGGCCACCTAGATCCCGATTTAGGACCTACATGACGGACGGTCACACAGCCCAGATAAAGGGAAAGATAAATATTAGTTTGATCCAAATCTAGTGGCTCACTACCTGGGACCACCATGATGTAGGTACATCATCCAGCACCATCCAGCAAGCTGGACGGTGGGCTGGACACTGGATGTATATTTTATATATATATATATATATATATATATATATATATATATATATATATATATATATATATATATATCCATGTGTGTGTGGTATGTATATATGTTATAATATTATATTACATATATATATATATATAGATTATATGTATGTGTGGGCCCCATGTGGGACCCACCTGCTTTGAAATAAATGGATTTGACTGGTGTATTCTGGCCGGTAGCCAGCCACACAGCTGTTGTATGCAGCAGTTGCGGTGGGACACCGCTTGCTATATCTAGCTAATGGACGGTGGATCCCTATCATGATGTATGTGTATTATCTATGTCGTCCAACCGTTTTGATGGTGGGACCCACTGCTGGACTGACGTCAGCAAGTTCCATGGGTCCCACATGATGTATATGTACATCTCAACCGTCCTGATGGTGGAACCCACTACTAAACAAAGTTTGGATGGTGTTGATTTGTATAGACAATGTTTGGATGGTGCTGATGCACCTGGACAAAGTTTGGATGGTGCTAATTTATATGAACAATGTTTGGGCAGTGCTAGTCATCATTAATGGGCCATGTGCCCCATGGATTGATAGTGTACAGTGATACACATGTTACACATATAATTATTAAAATGATTTTGGTGTGGTCCAAGCCCACTTGAGGACCATTGGTGCGGCCGATCTATGAGGCCATCAGAATGTATTTTGGCCATAGGCGGGGCCCACCTATTTGCATGGTTAGGCCCATGTCATGTGGCCCATTTGATATAATCAAGCCCCAGATACGTGGCCCATTTGTTGTATATGAGGCCCACGCATTAGGCCCATGGTGATGCATTTACAACCCATTTAATGAGGCCCATTGCGATAGGTTGGAGATGCATGGGCGAGGCCCATTATGATGTATCTGAGGCCCATGGGTGCAGCCCATTGAGATGTTTCTAAGGCCCATGAGCGAGGCCCATTGTGATGTATTCGAGGTCCATGGGTGTGGCCCATTGTGATACATTTGAGGCCCTTGAATGAAACCCAATGCGATGTATATGAGGCCCATGAGGGAGGCCCAATGTAATGTATGTGTGGCCGTTACGTTGTGTATGAATCCCTTGTGTGGGCCACTCCTTAGGAGCAATGCTGGTTAAATGACCACATTGATGGGTAATGATGGTTGAAAGTTTTCATTATAACCTTCCCTTAGGCCTTGTTAGGCCCGTTCTCATCATTCTCTTAGTGGGTTAACCCAAATAAGTGGGCCACATTTACCATAGATGGATGGCGTCGTGCTATCGAATTTGATATAACCATGGTCGAGGGCCGATCTTTATATTATGGTTGATCGGTTGTTCATCTTTGGACCTCGCCTTATTTATATGATGATTGTTGGCGCCGATTATCGATGCTAATTGTCGGTACCGATTATCGATGTAAATTCTCGGTGTCGATTATCGAGGCCAATGCCTATTATCGATAGCGATTATGAGTATATACAACATAGAATCATGATACATGCCCATACGCATCATCTGTATGCTTGTGATGAGATGAGTGATTAATCATAGCACATGCCATTGGGAAAATTGTTATATGACTCCCTGGTAAAGGGATTTGCCCACATGAGCACGCAGTACACGCATGATTGTTGTATGACTGAATTGCGTGATTCATGCATCTCGCATTGTGTGACATGTATACTGTATGCCCTAGTGACATCAGGGTTGTAGCCTCCAAAGGCATATCGTGGTTGGCAGGATTAGACACCGAAAATCTTATTCTACGTGGGGTGTTATAGATGTCCCTGGGTGAAATTCTCTAAACCCTTATGATACCAAGAGGTTGCTCCAACGTCTAGACCGAGTGGGTGCATGAGCACCGAGTGCCGATTACCAGAAGGTCGCACTTTCCATTGTGTCGTGGTCAGTTAGAAGGAGGTGTGGCCTTACCCGCCTAAGAGGAGGGGGCAAAGCTAGGCTGAGTTTGACCAGCTTGAAGAATGGGTCCGTTATCCACGAGCAGAGCCTGATATTAGCAGGCAAGTAGTGAGGTCTCTTCCAACTCACCTTATTACGAGCGATAGGGTCGCAATCTTGTTTGGAGTGCACTAGACCCCGGTGATATTCCAGAGTTCAGCTGTATTAGCATGTGGACTTAGATGAGGATTGGTATGCTTGAGTTGCATCTTGCTTCGCATGGCTTTGGTATGGCCGACATCATTCATGCCTTGCATCGCATGGCCTTGGTAAAAACTAATAGTATTCATAGATTCATCAGCATATTCCGCATTACTCTGATTTTTCATAATTGTATTACTACATTACACACACACCCTCACCACCCTTTAAGCTTTCCGTAAGCTTATGCATGACCGTTGCGTGTAAGTGACGTTGGACCGCAGTAGCACTGAGGCAGGAGTGCATAGTAGAGCATTTGGGAGCTTTTGTCTATCATCATTGTATTTCCCTTTATACGCATTGTACTTATAAGTTTTTTTTTTATCATAGTGGAAATGTGATGGAGTTTTTGGCTGTTGTTTGTGGGTTATGCCTTTGGTTATGCTTATTATGAATCGAACCGATGTTGAAAATCCTCTTCGTAGCATCCTAGGATCAGAACTTGGCGGATGGGTGCTAGGAGCCGAGAATGGGGTTCTACGGAGGTTGTCGGCGCTGGATTCGGTAATTTGGAATTTCATGAGCCCGGTTTCGGAGTTTGGGGCATGACAGAAGTTGGAATCAGAGCATAACTTGGGAATAACTGAGAACAACTTTACATGTCTGTCATAAGTTTAAAATGACTAGGTCCTGAGTTTGGATAGCTTAGCGATCTTCTGTTATCGATCTTTAACGTGCGTGCCTTCGAGAGTTTTCAAGATTGATAGGCACCTTTGCTCTTTCCTGTAGGACATGTCGCCCAGGAGAGTGACCCGAGAGACTCCTGCTCTACCACCTGCGACTCCCGCCCTACCACCTACGATCTCCACTCCACCACCAGAGATTCTTACCCCCCAGCCTGAGGATGTCGTTCCTCCCCAAAGATCGGTGTGGATCCAACCGTTCCCGTGAGTGCCTCCCAGTTACAGCAGATTTTACAGGCTGTGATGGCCGCCCTTCAAGGGCAGGGCAGGCACCACTTTGTTTCGCCAGCCCAGGCAGAGTAAGAGCACGCAAGCGCCCTTCTTTGAGGGTTCCGGCAGCTAGATCCCCCGTGTTTCCAGGGTGAGCCAGACCCGACAGTATGTCACGCCCCAAAACTAGAAATCAAATTCACAGGAATCCCGATCGCCAAATCCTGTACCGACAGCCTCTGTAGTACCCCATTCTCCCAGTGCTCATATGCCAGGTTCCGATCCTGGGATCCTACAAAGAGTATTTTCCAACGTACATTTATCTCGTGAGAAGCATAACCACACGTTTACCCAAATCACAAAAGCAACATCATCATCACATATCCACTAATATAAACTTTGAATACATGTTGAAAGGGAAATATATATGTCAAAATTAAAGCTTCAGAAGTCAGCTACATGCTCTAAGCTCCAAGCTGTTGCAACCTAATATCACCTGCACACATGTATCTTTCATAAGCTTATAAAAGCTTAGAGGGTGGTGTAAGTGTGTGAGCAGTATATGTGTGCTTAGAATATAATATCAGAGTAAACGGAAATACTGGTAAGTCCATGAACCATTTAATATCAGTGTAACCAAAAATACTGATAGGTCCATGAGTCAATCAATATCAGAATACGCAATACAAATCAGCTATGCAAATGAGGAGTCATAAAGAGCCAAATATCAGATGCCGAGGATGCAATGCAATATACAATTCCTGATGAGTTCACGAATACCGTCAGCTGTATCTAGACCATATAAATGCAGAAACACAGTAACCCAAAATGTTGTATGCCACAGATGTAATGCGATATGTGGTGCGAATGGAATGACCATGCTGGAGTGTGAAGTCGGGATGATAGTACGTAGTATCGCAAGGTATGGGGTCCATCACAAGGGACTTCTATCCAAACCAGTCCCATACTTAATTTGGATAGTCAGAGTCAATGTGGTAAACTCCTAATCTCAGGTTAGTCGCGCGCCCTAACCTAAATCCTAGCTATTGTGAAGTACACGTAACACATAGTTGCGCACCACCAGCCTGAATGAATAGTGAATGAATGAATGAGTATGCAACTCCTGCTCAATAAGTCCACATATCAGCACCGTACATCTCTGGGATCATCACCGGGGTCTAGTACACTCTACATGGAAATCGCCACCCACTGACACGCGACCATGCAAGTGGAAGAGACCTCACTATCCGCCTGGCCAGTAGTCATCCAATATCTACCCGGCACGTTGATAGCGGACCCATTCACGAGCTGGTCAAACTCAGCCTAGCTATGCCCCTACGCTCGGGCGGGTAAGGCCACACCCCCTCCCAACAGACTACGACACAGTGGGAGACGTGGTCTCCTTGTATTTGGCACTCAGGCACTCATGTATCTACTTGGTCTCGGCATTGGGGCATCTCCTGGCCTCAGAGGTTTACGGACTTTCACCCACGGACATCTAAAGTGCCCAGATGCTCTAACTAAACATTTTTGGTGTCCCATCTAGCCATCCACGGCATGCTTGTGGAGGCTACAGCCCTGATGTCGCTAGGGCATACATTAATCACAACACATAATGCAAGATGCATGAGTCATACAATCCAGTCATGCATTAATCCTGCGCATACTGTACGCTCATGTGAGACAATCTTCACCTATCAGGGAGTCTCATAATAACCTACCCAATGACATATGCAGTGGTCAACCACATCTCATAATAAACATGTAGATGATGCGTATGGGCATGATGCTATGCTGTCACATACTCATAATCAGTATCGACAATCAGCACCGATAATGGGCATTGATAATCGACCTATACAATCGTCCTGATAATCGGCCTTGACAATCGGTCTCGGCAATCAGAATCGGCCTCGACAATCGGAATCGGTCTCGATAATCATAATCGGCCTTAATAATTGGAATCGACCTCAATAATCGGAATCGACCTTGATGTAAGGCGGGATCCATGGATGGACAATCGATGATGGACCAAGAAAATCAATGGGCCCAATCGTTTGGGGTAACCCACTAGAGAATGACGAATATGGGCCTAACCAGGCCTAAGGGAAGTTCACAATGTGGACGTTTAACCATCATTGTCCATCAATGTTGACCTTTAACCAACATTGCTCCCATGGAGTGGCCCACATAGGGTCGATCATATAGTGGGCCTATGGCCTCACACAAGAGCCTAACACACATCACGATGGGTCATATCCATGGGCCTCTCATACATCAGGTGGGCCGCATTATACGGGCCACGTATACATCACAATGGGCCTCTGGCACGGGCCTACTATACATCACAAAAGGCCACATCCCATGGTCTCAAATATATCACAATGCGCCTCTACCCATGGGCTCCAAATACATCACAATGGGCCTTAACCCATGGCCCCAAATACATCACATCGGGCCTCACCAAATGGGCCCCAAATACATTAAATAGGCCATATCAAATGGGCCACTCCAGCTACCCCATTCATCCATCTAAAGAGATCATTTTAGACCATTATCTAGACAGATAAATCATATCAAAAGATCATCTGGACCTACCACAAAGAACGGTGGAGATAATGATTTTCACCGTTAAAATATAAAGGGCCTGCCACAGAAAACTGTGGGAGCAGCCACACACCCACCGTTAAAACATTTTTAGGACCCGCAGTGATGTATTTTGAGATCCAACCTATTCATCAGTTAAAATTGATGAAGTGAAAACAAAAATATCAGCTTGATTGGAACTGTCATGGCCTTTAAGAATTTTTGAACGGTGGATGTTGAAAGTGCCCTAGTTTGTCAAGTTATGTGAAGTTGTTGGTCAGAGTGTTTACAGAACTTGATAGGAAGTTCAATTTAAGCGTCTACCTCAACCGGATGTGTGGAAGCTCGCCATAGGTAAATCAAAGCCTCAGATCCCATGACCCAAAACACCAGGTAAAGAAAAACCCTTAAAAATAAGTTAGAAATCATAGGGTTTTAGGGTGAGAAAACTTTTTGCAAAATAGGAAAATCTCTAAGTCTTTCTCGCCTTGTCGATTTTATCGAAGACCCTTGATATGATCGACCTGCTCTGTCGATGTCCTCGATACCTTAACGATATTATTGATGTGAGGACCAAAAGTGTCCAACAACTAAATATTCATCTGGACGGATTTATCGATGTATCGATCCATCTATCGATATCATCGATATAAACACTAAATATGTCCAACAACTTCACAACATATCTGGACGAATTATCGATGTATCAATACACATACCAATATCATCGATATTCAAATCTCGAGTCCATCGAGAGTGGCTCGATAAGATCGACAGGCAGATTTCCGGCGCCCCTATTTTGTAATGAAAATCTCAAATTCCGTCAATATGTCGATGACCGTCCGATATGATCTGAATTCAAATATCGATAAGATCAGAGGTCCATCTATGATCTCGATCAAGGGCGCGTATTTCTTACAACAGATATTTCAGGTTGTGTTTAATTATGATCGGGGGCCCTTCGATACAATCGATATTTCAAATATCGATGATATCGGCACCAGGTCGATTATGTCAAACAAAGATATAAATCGTCCAGCAAGCTTAAAATCAAATCCGCTGGATTTATCGATGCATCGACTTTGATCTTGATATCATCGACATTCAAATTCCGATGATCTCGACGGTTCCCCGATCACTCATAAAAACCTGAAATATTTCAAAGTCAAGTCTCTCTCATTTTTTAGAGTGTCGATGGATCGAACCTGTCATCGATGGAATTGGAGTTCGAAATCTGATGATATCGACAATTGTCTCGATTCATCAACCAATTGGCAAAGAGTTTCAAAAGCATATGACATTGAGTCTGATTCATTGAGCAGACCATCGTTGCTATCGAGAGTATACGCTCGATGATATCGAACTCTCTCATAAATGTAACCGTTTTATATCCGTTGGAACTTTTTGCCTATATATAGAGGACTTGTCTTTTGTTGTGTGAGAGAAAGAAGAGAGAGCTTTTGAGTGTGTCGACTTATATCCTATATCTAAAGCCCTTTCTCTCAAGAGAGTTCATCCTCCAATCCACCCTCACCATTGATATTCAATAGAGTGGATTGGGGAATGAACTTCCGCATTCAAGGATCCTCCAGCTACTACCTTAATGGCAAATCATTAAGCTGGGATGCCTTGAATGCCTTGATGATTGGATCTACTCTATCTTCCTTATAGGAAAATCTTTAGAGAGTAGGATTCCATCATAACCTTGACCCAACCCGAAGCCAAGTACTGGTACATCTTGTAAGTGTTATGGTCTCATGCTCCTTTGGTTGTCATATTTTTGTGTGCCAAAAACATCTATCGGTGGTTCTGTACTTGTATGATCATTTATTGGAATTCAAGACACCTCAAAAAGCTACATGTTGAAGCCCCAAACTACATGTTGAAGCCTCAAAAAAGCTACATGTTGAAGCCTCAAAAAAGCTACATGTTGAAGCCTCAAAATACTACATGATGAAGCCTCAAGAAGCTACAATGTTGAAGTTCAAATCTGAAAGAACACAACGTATGAAGTAGTTCTATGTTGATCAAGATCTCAAGCCTGACAAGCCTGATATAATTCAATTTATCTACATTCGTTGAAAGGTTGAAGTTCAATGTCCATACGACATGGTTCAGGTTTGAATGACCTTAGGTTGACCCTTTAAGTAGGTCACTTTGGATACATTATTCAAATATTTAAAATGCACAAGGTTGGTCTATTCTACGACCAGTCCTAGCTCTTGTTCGACCAGTCCTAACATTGGTTCGACTAGTCCAAGAATTCCACGACCAGTCCTAAGAAGTTGAAGATTTTTCGGATTTTTGGTACGCCCACGACCAGTCCTGGAGGTCCTTCGACCGGTCGTAGGTGTGGCTTCGACTCGTCCACGACCAGTCGTGGAGCTACGACTTAAAGTCCAGCGACGAAATCACTGGTCCTACGACCAGTCGTAGATATCTACGACCAGTCGTAGGTGACCCACGACCAGTCGTAGGGTACTCACGACCAGTCGTAGAACGGCTTTCAAAGATCGCGCTTATTTTTTTCAAAAATCTGTTAGAGCTACGACCAGTCGTAGGTTTCTAAGACCAGTCGTAGGAGCGATTTCTGCTTCTATAAATTGAACACGAAATTCAGAGTTTTCACAACTTCAACGCTATTCAATTCAAGAAATTTTCAAGTGATCACTCTGAGATAAGTCTGTGTTTATTTTAAGCTAGATTGTGCTTATTTAATATCCTTTTTGCTAGCTTATTTAATTTGATTTTGTTTCTATATTCCAATCATATTTGAAAAGAGGAATTATCTTATTCCTTCTTCTTGGAATCAAAATCAAATTTAGCTACGCCCAACGAGTTAAAATCTAAAATCAATTAGAACTTAGAACCTTATGAATGTGAGTATTGGAAATTGAACTTTGACATTCAAATCATCTACTCCGATTGGTTCTACCGGGCTGCTACGAAAAAGGAGAAATCCAGGTATTTTACAATTCTGTAAAATTCATTTGCTTTTGGTTTTGTTTGAGGTGAGCCAGAAAAATCTCATTGTATTGGTTGTTGAGGAAAACCAGAAACTCAGAAAGAGGGGTTTTTGGATTGTGTAAGCCCAAGTGAAAAAGACACAATTGTAAAGGTTTTTGGTGGAACCTGTGAAAACCTATTTGTTAGTGAACGCTAAATCCCCCTGTGTGAGGATATTAGGAGTGGAGTAGCTTTTTGTGTGGCTGTTGGAAAACAGTTGGTGTACACACAAGTGAACCACTATAACTCTTTGACTTGTGGTTTGAATGCTTGCTTAATTTTCATATCTTTTATCATTTGATCTTTGGAATGTACAAGGGGATGTGAATGTTGTAATTATTTACATTTCAAGCAAGTGTGGGGATTGGTTGTAATAATTTAGATCTTACTTCTTCATTTAAATTCAATTCCTTGCTA
The DNA here is from genome assembly GCA_021015155.1 of Magnolia officinalis. Taxonomy (NCBI): domain Eukaryota; kingdom Viridiplantae; phylum Streptophyta; class Magnoliopsida; order Magnoliales; family Magnoliaceae; genus Magnolia; species Magnolia officinalis. Next base: position 41,861 of record JAJHSJ010000792.1, read on the forward strand.
TTTCATTTACTTATATTAATATTGAGTTCTTGATCCAAAAGAGGTTCTAGAAATAAGGTTGTCCTACCATAAGCCCTTGTTGATTATGGTGTAAGGTTGTCCTTAGAACTGAATTTGAATCAATCTCTCGATATCTATTTATCAAGGTGATTTAAATTTAGCTTTGTGAATTGATTCAAGTTGTAAAGTTGTTGGTTTATTTTATTTCCGCTGAATTTTATTTTAATTTGGCATAGTCCTATTCACCCCCCCGTCTAGGACATATAGCTTGGCCTTTTCAATCTTTTGTGTTGTGGATCAAGGGAGCTGAAGACTCTTTAACAACATGGAGGAGATCTTCGTCATTGCGCTGAATGGGACTCATCAACTTATTTGTAAGTATTCAGAGTCCAAGAGGACACTTGTGATCATTCCTTTCTAGGTTTGGGTCTTAAGTGATTCTCACCCTTTGAAGTCCTCAAGGAGGCCTCCGGCGGGAGTGTACGTAGTGGGTACATTGTGTGGGCCCTTGCTATGTGGAGAGCATAAACATCCGGGTGCGTTGTGTGGACCCTTCACTACCAAAAAAAGGAGCAAAGGATTCAGACCACGTTTGTTTTTTGCAACGGATATAAACCGTAGCTATATTTGCTACGGTTTTAATCCATAGCTGAAACTCCAGAATCCATAGCTAAAGTTTCAATTTTTAAGGGTGGACGTTCAATTGCTACTGTTTTCCTTTGGTGTTGTTCAACCGAGATTTATTTCGAGCAACTTTTTTGATATAAACCTTAAAAGATTGTTTTAGATGGATTAACGGTTTGGATTAAATAAAAACATCATGGTGGGGCCCATAGAGCCCTGCCAGATCCAAAGCTCAAGCTAACCGTTTTCATTTGTACGGTTAAACGTGTTAGTTTGGTATTTTATGTTAATAGTGGTGACTCGTTCATAGAAAATGTGGGTTTGATATATGACTATCCAGGCCATCCAAATAATGGGCTTGTTTATATGGTTTATATTTATAATTATTTTATGTGATATTATCTAACAATCAACTAAATGGACCATATATTGTACGGCTGTGAATAAGTTTTTTTTATAAACTATGGAAAACTCACATTTTTCGGATTTGGATTCTTATCCCAATTTAGAAGAGGAAAATTCATTTTCCCTCTTTCGACCGCCCCTTTTT
>JAJHSJ010002003.1:0-60669 GCA_021015155.1 Magnolia officinalis
GGATTGGAACCTGGCGTATGGGCGCTGAGAGCCGAGAATGGGGTTCTAACGGAGGCTGTCGGCGCCGGATTCTGCAATCGAGAATTTTGTGTGAGCCCGATTTCCGAGTTTGGGGCGTGACATGCATTTATGGGTGGACTCGCTTTCTTCTTTCAAACCATTCTTTGCTTTCTGCACATTCTAGGGAAGTGGATCTAGGTGATTGGAGTAAATCACAACTTTGACATAGAAAATAGCTTTTTCCCTCCTTTTTTTCTTCTCCTCCTTGCATGATCCAAGGCAAGAGGTGGCAAGACACACAGGACAACCTAGTGGGCCCAAAACAGTTCACTTGGATGTGTGGCAATGATGCTAAGATCAGCCCACTAGAACATGTGTTGATGATGTTTAAATCAGTTCCACTTGGACATGCATTTATGATGCTTAAATTAGTCCACTTGGACATGTGTTTACAATGCTTAAATCAGTCTACTCTACTTGGACATGTGTTTATGATGCTTAAATCAATCCACTTGGATGTGTGGTAATGATGCAATGATCAGCACACTAGAACATGTGTTTGTTTAAAAACCTTAAATCAGTCCACTTGGACATGTGTTTACAATGCTTGAATCAGTCAACTTGAACATGTGTATCTAGGTGATTAAATCAGTCCACTAGAACATGTGTTTATGATGCTTAAATCAATCACTCGGATGTGTGGTAATGATGCTAAGATCAGCCCACTAGAACATGTGTTTATGATGCTTAAATCAATCAACTCGGGTGTGTGATATTGAATGCTTAATAACTAACTTAGCATTGTGTATTAGATATCCACCAACCAGCCGCTTAGGAAATTAGACATAAGTTCCATATAGCTTATGGTTTATCACACATCTAAAGTAGGGCATACAATTGCATGTAGAAATAAGGGCATTTCAACATCCATGTATAGCCTAGTTCCTCTCTACACTCGTACACATGCCAATATACATGTGAGAGATCCCAATACCCACCATATAGATTCCTTGGCACAAAAGTAAATACAGTAAAAACTCATGAGCAGGGCATATAGTATGAGACAAGTAGATGGAAACCATCCATTAGTTTCACACATTGTAGCTGATGGCCTCATTTCTGGGCTAGGTCCAGAAAAATCGACATTGCGGCCAAACACATCATTTCTAGCAAGCTATGATGATGGTGATACAACTATATATATATATATATATATATATATATATATATATGACAGCCATTACGGCCAAAAGTGGAGATTAGACAAAACTATAGTAATCTATGCAGTCCTCTAAATATAGTTGTATCACCATCATCATAGCTTGCTAGAAATGATGTGTTTGACTAAAATAGTGATCTATAGTGATCTATGCACTCCCCCAAATTGAAGTCTTTTATTTGACTTTAAGATATTACATCCATTGCCTTATGTTCCCTAAAATTGTCCTTGTAAACTTTCATGAGCTTGTTTATTACATTTTTTTGTCTTAAATTATTATTGTGATTAGTTAGTTTATGGTTATGACATGTAATTTATAGATTTGTAAGTTAGATAATTAGTTACTCGTTTAAGGATTTCTATGGGGTCATACATAGATATGGTGTGTTTTTGGTGGCATAAAAATTGCTCAAATTGTTTCATTTTGGACAGTTCAAGGTTAGATAGAAAGTATGCTTTCATACAATCTATTTAAATGTTCATGCCTAATCCATGGTCCATCTTCTCGTTTTTCTCTGGATATGTTTCTTCCGTTCCGTATCCAATGCCAAATATCTTTACATTGCTTTAGATATTTGGCATCGAAATGTAACGTAAGATCAACTTATCTGGAGAGGCATGGGGAGATGTTGCCGGATTTTCGGCGTGGATGTTTAAATGAAAATATGAAAGTATTACAATCTATCCAACCTTGGATGAGTAACTAATTTAGGATTTAATTGTATTAGCTTAGAAAATGTTGGAACAGACCCGGATGTGCATCGGAGCTATCCGGATGTTGAGCTTAGAAAATGTTGGAGCAGACCCAATGCATGATTTTCCTTTTCAACTGTTAATCATAGAGTGACAGTACTTGTTTCAATTTTCTTGGATGGATGATGAATGTATTTGTGAATGTAAATGAAAATAAACAACTTATAAACTAAACCTAAACCTACACTTATAACCTTAACCTAAACCTATTCTCAAACCCCAAATCCTATACTTTTAACCTTAACCTAAACCTAAACATAAACCTATAACTTAAACCCAATCCCGAACCCGAACCTTAACCTATAACCTATAACCTAAACCTTATCCTATAACCTATAACCTATTCTCAATTCCCTAAAGCTATAACCTATAACCTATAACCTAAACCTAAACCTTAACCTATGACCTAAACCTAAACTTATATCCTTAACCTAAACCTATTCTCAAATCCCAAAACTTATAAACTAAACCTAAACCTAAACTTATAACCTTAACCTAAACCTATTCTCAAATCCCTAAACCTATACTTATAACCTAAACCTAAACCTAAACCTAACTTATAACCTTAACCTATACTTATAACCTAAACCTATTCTCAAATCCCAAAACCTATACTTATAACCTAAACCTAAACCTTAACCTAAACCTAAACCTAAACTTAAAAACCTAAACCCAAACTTAAAAACCTAAACCTAAACTTATAACTTGAACCTAAACCTATTCTCAAATTCCAAAACCTATACTTATAACCTTAACCTAAACCTAAACCTATAACCTAAACCTATAACCTGAAACCGATCCCGAACCCGAACCTTAACCTATTACCTATAACCTAAACCTTCTCCCATAACCTATAACCTATTCTCAAATCCCAAAACCCATACTTATAACCTTAACCTAAACTCATAACCTTAACCTAAACCTAAACATATAACCTAAACCTATAACCTAGCCTAATCTTAAAGCTATTTTCGTAAACTGAATCTAGTTTTTTCATTTTAGAGATGGATAAGAGTTGGATACAAGCTAAGAACAGGTTTAGCCCAGAGTATAAACAAGGGGTTCAAGAGTTCATAGAATTTGTGCGAAATCTGGCAGATTTAGAGAATAAGATTAGGTGTCCATGTCGAAAATGCAAGAACATCATATATAAGACTTTGTACAAAGTAGAGGACGATTTGTTCATAGTTGAGATTGACCAGGGTTACACTTGGTGGATCTATCATGTTGAAGATATGACCCATAGAGTTGAAGCCACTGAAGTCAACGAAGTCCCAATTGTGCCAGATGACGAGGATGAAGACGTTGACGAAATGCAAGATATTATAGATGATGTGTTCAGGGGAATAGTTGTAGATACTGATTTTGCAGGACAAGAAGTAGCCAAGATATTCCTCCAATGGGTGATGTCGAATCAGAAAAGTTGAGTAGGTTGTTGAGGGATGCACAACGTCCACTTTATCCAGGGTGTGAGAACTTCTCCAAGTTGAATTTTCTTACAAAGTTACTTCATTTGAAGACAATAAATCGTTGGGGTGATAAATCGTTTGACATGTTTCTTAAGTTGTTGAAAGAAGCATTACCGGACGGTGAAACATTGCTTAAGTATCATTACGAGGCAAAATCCTTGATGCGAGACTTGGGCCTTGGTTACACTGTCATACATGCATGTATAAATGATTGTTTATTGTATCGGGAAGAGCGATAAGGCTAATCAGTGTCAAGAATGTGGAGAGTCTAGGTGGAAGAATGACAAAGCCAAGAGTAAGGCAGAAGGTACATTGAAACGATTGCAAAGATTGTTTATGTCTCGTAAGACGACTGAAGATATGACATAAGGAGAAACACGTTCATGATGATAGTACACTGAGGCACCCTGCGGACTCTGAAGCCTGGCAAAATTTTGACAAGCAACATGACTGGTTTAAAGAGGATTCTCACAATGTTCGACTAGGTCTTGCAAGTGATGGTTTTAATCCATTTGGTAATATGAGTAGCTCGTACAGTATGTGGCCAGTGGTACTTATGCCCTACAATTTATCTCATTACTTGTGTATGAAGGAGTCATTTTTCATGATGTCATTGCTTATTCTTGGACCCAGGTCACCTGGGAATGACATTGATATGTATTTGCGACCGTTAGTAGATGAGTTAAACGAGTTATGGAGTCAAGGTGTAGAAACGTATGACACATTTGCATGACAGTCATTTCGATTGTATGTAGCGGTCTTGTGGACAATAAATGACTTTCCCGCGTATGGAAATTTGTCTGGGTGGAGCACGAAGGACAAGTTGGCTTGTCCTATGTGTGGTATTGAGACTTGTTTATTGTCATTGAAGCATGGTGAAAAAGGTGTTATATGGGCCATCGTCGCTTCCTTCTGAGCGATCATAGTTGGCGTAGGAAGATGATGATCTTTGATGGCAAACAAGATCATAGGCCACCCCCAAAAGAGCTATCTGGGGAAGATGTGATACAATAATTGAGTAACATTGGAGAAGTTAGATTTGATAAGGCATCGCACTTGAAAAAGAGGAAACATACAGTATTGGACTATAACTGGAGGAAGAAAACATCTTTTTTGAGTTGCCCTATTGGAGTGATTTGAAATTGTGACATAACTTGGATGTCGTGCATATCGAGAAAAATATATGTGACAATGTCTTCGGAACGTTGATGAACATAGAGAAGAAAACAAAAGACAGTTTCAAGGCTCGATTAGATCTACAAGAAATGGGTTTAAGGAAAGAGTTGCACTTGCAACCACATAGAAATTCGTATACTATACCAGCAGCCTGCTACACGTTGACAAAACTAGAGAGAAAGCATTTATGTGAATGGTTGAGATCAGTGAAGTTTCCCGATGGGTATGCATCAAACATATCTCGGCGCGTAAACGTTACGGACTGTAAGGTAACAGGAATGAAAAGTCATGATTGTCACGTCCTTCTGCAATGCCTACTGCCAGTTGCGATTCGTGGATTCCTAAGCAAGGATATTAGTGCGGCACTGATTGAGTTGGGGATATTCTTTAAGTATTTGTGTTCGAAATCGTTGAATGTAAATGTTATTAAACGATTGGAGAAGGACATTGCCATAATCCTTTGTAAACTTGAAAGAATATTTCCACCTGCATTTTTCGATATCATGGTACACCTAGCGATTCACTTACTACATGAGGCGAAGCTTGCAGGCCCAGTACAATATCGTTGGATGTATCCGAACGAAAGGTGGTAGAACATATTAAAATTTTTATTCATTCCGTAAAGTACATTTATCCATGTTTTCATACTCTTAACATACTGGTTTTGTGTATAAATAAATACCTTCACATACTCAAACAATTTGTGAGGAACAAGGCACGTCCGAAGGGATCCATAGTTAAGGCGTACATTAATAATGAGTGCCTTACATTTTGCTACATGTATTTTCGTGGCATAGAGACTAGATTCAACCGAGAAGATTGGAATGCCGATGAAGGGCAGGAGCATGAACAAGGACTCATATCTGTGTTTACACATAACGTTCGTCCTTTAGGATCCTTGACATTTCAGGATATGGACCTTGGGGATCTAGCGAAGGTGAGGTGGTATGTGTTGCATAATTGTGAAGAAATAGAGTAATACTTGGAATAAGTCTTCCCTCGATTATTGTTTTCTCTACATACGATGATCTTAACGTTTCTTGCCGCTGACATGCCATTTATGTGTAGCGAACACATAAACGAGATGAAGTCCAAATTCCCTACAAGTTATGATCGAATGCATCAAGATCAGTTTCCACAATGGTTCTAAAAACGTGTAAGATTTCACACTGTATCTCACCACACTTAGAATTTTTGTTGTACGACACATTATTTGAACCTAAGAAAATCCTAAATAATTACATTCTATACATGATAATAGATAAAGACGTTGCGCACAAGAAACTCTGCCGATGCGTCTGATGCACTATACTCGTTAGCGTGTGGCCTTGATAGATGTGTATCTAGATATACAGGTTGTATTGTAAACGGGATTCAGTTTCACACCGAAGAACGTGAGAAGTGTAGGACCACAAAAAATAGTGGGGTGGTTGTGAATGGAACAAATGAGGAGGATGAAATTGACTTTTATGAAAATTTGACGGATATTATTGAGCTGAGTTATTGTATGAGAAAGTGGGTGTACTTATTTAGATATGATTGGTGGGACATTGGAAATATGAAGTTGGGAATGCAGACTGACAACTGCTTTACGAGCATAAATTTATCTCGGAAGTGTTTTAAGGACGACCCATTTGTCTTTGCCAGCCAAGCCGAACAAGTATTTAACCTCGCTGACACCAAGTTATGCGGTTCTTGGCACATGGTGCAGAAAATAAAGCCCAGGAATGTATTTGACGTTCCCGTACCAGAAGTTGAAGATAGGGAAGATAAGGGAAATGACTCGGCTAGGGTTGAACACGCATATCATGAAGACACGCCATCACATATTGATACAGGGATTGATTCAAGTGTTGATATTGATATGGTGCAATTGGACAAAGATGATGTGCCACTTAATCATGTTGATCCCTCAATAATAGATGACATTGTTAGAGATGATAGCGGTTTCATTGATGACAACGTTGCAGACAATGAAGAGGAAATACTGATCAGCGAAAGTGATGGTGAAGAAGAAATTGTCCTAAGCGATAGTGATACAGAGACGATTATTAATGTACACATGATTTACATATCATTTTTCAATTCAAATAATTTATGTATTTCATGTATACATGAAAATTACAAGTCTTAATTTATTCTTCTTATCGACTTGTTTATAATCCACATTTGCAATTGAGTCATTTTTGATCATGTCCTCCTCAAACCAGAGCGTATCAAAGTACGCAACATACTTCATCCGCTGTTGCAGATGAACTTTCCGGCCCTATCTTCTTCTGGTAGGGCCAAAGAGATACCCGGTCTGGTCGATGAGTGTACCGCGGAATATATCGACGATGACTTAGAGGAAAGATTATACCATCTCAAAGAAATTTCAGAGCTGATGGAGATATATAACCGTGGGAAACGAGATATGGAAGATGCGACTCTGTCACTTGCACATCTGAATGGAGTCCCGAGAGATCAGATTTCTCCTATTGTGACTGGCATGCTAGCTATAAAAATGTCTTGTGCTTCACACAGGATAACATATACTTTTGAAGCATACGATAATTTACACAGGGAGTACTTCAGATAGTTTACCTCAAAGTTGTTTTGTATTACAATGAAATATGTGTATTTAATATAGAATGACAATGTGTAATGAAATTTTCAAGGGTTATAGATTAAAGTTTACGATTTTATTATATTCTGCTTGCATTATAGTGTAATGGTCTAATCATATTTTAATCATCTCTTTAAGCATAAGCACAAATGCATTGTACCGTATAACCCTAGTTGTATAATGTTTTAGTATATTCCACTTGTATTGACATTGTTTAAATTTATAAGTTCGTAGCTCGCACATAGTCAGTGATGGCACCAGGTGGGAGACCACGTCGTTCGGACACTGGGTCTACCTCTTCTACCCGTGATGTGATGGAGCCAACATTGCCGTCACATATTGCATCGCAAGCGTCTGATCCCTCTGTCGTGCATACATCGGGCACAACATGTAAGTTTAAACATACATTTGTTTAATGACTTCTGTTTATTTTTAGACTTACATATTTCTTTTGCACCAGCATCGTCGACCAACCGACGAGGATGTGGACCCACGCGTGGGTTACTTTTAGAGCTACTTACGCGTGAGAGTAGGGTGACGGTAGAGTTCCCACAGGACTGTATTAGACCTGTTGGGAACAATATCAGCTTGTTTACGTCGGAGGTCGGTGTCTTATGCTGATCTCTAATCCCCGCCACCACCACCCGTTGGGCAGACGTGAGAGATGATGTGCGGCAGCTCATCTGTCATCTCCTTCAGGTAAATTTTATTAAATTAAAATTTATTTTATAAAAGTTCATTTACGATTAAGTTATTTTCTATGGACAACATTGGAGGGGCCTGGCCATTTGGACAGGTCGTGTTTATGTATTTGCTCGAAATTAATAGAGCAGACCCGGATGTGCGTCGGAGCTATCCGGATGTTGAACAGGGGTCCCTGGAAGGTGGGAACTGCTGTTATGACTATGATGAAACTGTCCATTTTCTATGGACAACATCGGAGGGGCCTGGCCATTTCGACAGGTCGTTTTTATGTATTTGCTCAAAATTAATAGAGCATACCCGAATGTGCGTCAGATCTATCCGGATGTTGAGTAGGGGTCCATGGAAGGTGGGAACCGCTGTTATGACCATGAAAAGCTGTCCATTTCCTATGGACAACATTAGAGGGGCCTGGCCGTTTGGACATGCCGTGTTTATGTATTTGCTTGAAATTAATATAGCAGACCAGGATGTGCGTTGGAGCTATTTGGATGTTGAGCGGGGATCCATGGAAGGTGAGACCATGATGAAGCTGTCCATTTTAGAGGGGCCTGACCATTGGGACAGGACGTGTTTATATCTGTATTTGCAGGGACCACACCCTTAACCTAAACCACAACCCTAAACCTATAACCTGAACCTATAACCTAAACCTATAACCCAAACCTAAAACCTAAACCTAAACCTAAACTTAAAACCTAAATGTGTTCTCAAATCCCTAAACCTAAACCTACAACTAATCCTAATCTCAACTCCCTAACCTAAACCTAAACCTAAACTTGAAAACCCAAACTTAAACCCGAACCCGAATCCGAACCCGATTTCCTAAACTTAAACCTTAACCTATTCTCAATTCCCTATAGGTATAACCTATAACCTACCTATAACCTTAACCTAAAACCTAAACCTAAAACCTAAATGTGTTCTCAAATCTCTAAACCTAAACCTACAACTAATCCTAATCTCAACTCCCTAACCTAAACCTAAACCTAAACTTGAAAACTCAAACCTAAACCCGATCCCAAATTTCCTTAACCTAAACCTTAACCTATCCTCAATTCCCTGCCGCTATAACCTATAACCTACCTATAACCTAAACCTAAAACCTAAACCTAAACCTAAACGTAAACGTAAAACCTAAATGTGTTCTCGAATCCCTAAACCTAAACCTACACCTAATCCTAATCTCAACTCCCTAACCTAAACCTAAACCTAAACTTGAAAACCCAAACCTAAACCCGATCACGATCCCGAACCCGATTTCCTAAACCTAAAACTTAACCTATTCTCAATTCCCTATTGTTATAACCTATAACCTACCTATAACCTTAACCTAAAACCTAAACCATTTCCTAAACCTAAAACCTAAATGTGTTCTCAAATCCCTAAACCTAAACCTACACCTAATCCTAATCTCAACTCCTTAAACTAAACCTGAACCTAAACTTGAAAACCTAAACCTAAACCCGATCTCGAACCCGAACCCGATTTCCTAAACCTAAACCTTAACCTATTCTCAATTTCCTACAGCTATAACATATAACCTACCTATAACCTAAACATAAACGTAAACCTAAAACCTAAATGTGTTCTCCAATCCCTAAACCTAAACCTACACCTAATGCTAATCTCAATTCTCTAACCTAAACCTAAACCTAAACTTGAAAACCCAAAGCAAAACCATATACCGAACCCGAACCCGATTTCCTAAACCTAAACCCTAACCTATTCTCAATTACCTAAGCTATAACCTATAACTTACCTATAACCTAAACCTATAACCTAAACCTAAACGTAAACCTAAAACCTAAATGTGTTCTCCAATCCCTAATCCTAAACCTACACCTAATGCTAATCTTAACTCTCTAACCTAAACCTAAACTTAAACTTGAAAACTCAAACCGAAACCCCATCCCGAACCTGAACCCGATTTCCTAAACTAAACCATAACCGATTCTCAATTCCCTTTAGCTATAACCTATAACCTAAACCTAAAACCTAAACCTAAACCTAAACCTAAAACCTAAATTTGTTGTCAAATCCCTAAACCAAAACCCACACCTAATACTATTCTCAACTCCCTAACCTAAACCTAAACCTGAACTTGAAAACCCAAACCTAAACCCGATCCCGAACCCAAACCCGAACCCGATTTCCTAAACCTAAACCTTAACCTATTCTCAATTCCCTATAGCTATAACCTATAACCTACATATAACCTAAACCTAAAACCTAAACCTAAACCTAAACCTAAAACCTAAATGTGTTCTCAAATCCCTAAGCCTAAACCTACACCTAATCCTATTCTCAACTCCCTAACCTAAACCTAAACCTAAACTTGAAAACCCAAACCTAAACCCGATCCCGAACCCGAACCCGAACCCGATTTCCTAAACCTAAACCTTAACCTATTCTTAGTTCCTAACAGCTATAACCTATAACCTAAACTTAAAACCTAAACCTAAAACCTAAATGTGTTCTCAAATCCCTAAACCTAAACCTACACCTAATCCTAATCTCAACTCCTTAACCTAAACCTACGCCTAAACTTGAAAACCCAAACCTAAACCCGATCCCGAACCCGAACCCAATTTCCTAAACCTAAACCTTAACTTATTCTCACTTCCTTAAAGCTATAACCTATAATCTATAACCTTAACCTAAACCTAACCAAAACCTATAACCTTAACCTAAACCAAAAATCTAAACCTAAACCTAAACCAAAACCTATATCCTAAACCTTAACCTATAACCTATAACCTATAAGCTATAACCTAAACTTATAACCTATAACCTAACCTTAACCTAAACCTAAACCTATAACCTAAACCTATAAACTAAAAATTAAACCTAAACCTAAACTTAAAAGCTAAATGTATTCTCAAATCCCTAAACCTAAACTTACACCTAATCCTGATCTCAATTCCCTAACCTAAACCTAAACCTAAACATGAAAACCCAAACCTAAACCCGATCCTGAACCCGAACCTGATTTTGTTAACCTAAACCTTAACCTATTCTCAATTCCCTAAAGTTATAACCTATAACCTATAACCTAAACCTAAACCTAAACCTTAACCTAAACCTAAACCTTAACCTTTTAACCTTAACCTTAACCTAAACCTAAAACTATACTTATAAATCCTAATTTATTTGATAAAAGTTCATTTACGGTTAAGTTATTTTCTTAATAAGTTTATTGTCTTAATCTATTATTTACGAAATTGCAGGATAAATTTGAATTGGATTTGAGTGTTCTGCACATTTCCTTTGCCATCGACGACATGATCAAGGATCGGTTCAAGGAGTACCGCTCTTTGTTACACAAGCGGTACAAGCAGTACATGAGCAACGAGGAGGGTGCACTGTCCGCACCGCCGCATGTGACCCGTGATGACTGGCAGATACTCTGCGATAAATTTTCATCTGATTCTTTTCAGGTAATATTTACATATTTATGATATCTTAAGGTAACAATTAAATTCGCAATTAATAACAATGTATTATGAATAGTGTGTTCAGAAGAGGAGCAAAATAAATTCTAACAATAGGAAAAAGTTAGCAGTGAACCACGTAGCTGGTTCAAAGTCATTTGTACAAATTCGTCACGACATGGTAAGAAATTACTGGTAATTTAAGTTGATATATTCTTTCAATTCATTTTATATTAACTCTATTGTCCTTTCGATTGCGCAGTGAGATTCCGTCACTGGCCAGGAGCCCGGACCAATAGACCTCTACAAAGGGACTCACTGTTGGCAAGTGACGGGATCTTGGGTACATCCTAGTGCCGGCGAGATTTGGGTAAAAGTCCTTACATTGTAAAATTTAATTACATTAAATTATAATAATGTCAGTTTTTTGAGAAATTCATATGTTTTCATTACAGGCGGCGATGGATACCTTACGCAGTCAGCCCACTCTTGATGGTACTTAGGGGAGTGAGCCAGAGATCCTAAGTGAGGTACTTGGCACCCGTTCTAGATATGTGTGTGGGCTTGGCCATGGTGTCAAGCTCACGGCACCCACTAGAGTTGCCTCCACCCGATCCATAGTCGTTGGCTAGAGTGCCACCCGCCGAGCTGATATCACAGAGAGAGTGGTTCAACAGCTACAGGTCGTCATCAATGACATCAGAGAGCAGCTGGAAAGGAAGAGTGAGCAGATGGAGGAGCAGCAGAGGAGGATGGAGGAGCTGACGAGGCAGAGGGAGGAGCAGGTGAGGCTGAGGGAGGAGCAGGAGAGGAGGATGGAGGAGCTGACGAGGCAGAGGGTGGAGCAGGAGAGGATGAGGATAGAGGAGCATGCGAGGCTGAGGGAGGAGCAGGAGAGGAGGATGGAGAGATGTGGGTGGAGCATGAGCGACGAATAGCAGATATGTTTCAGGCTCTCGCCGCACGCTTACCCATCGATGCCCCACCACATCCGCCTCCATCTTGGTGATTTTTTGTATTTTATTTATGATGTTAAACTTATATGTATTTATGCATGATGTAGTTTATGTTTGGATGAATTTATTTATGTACTTTGGAGTTAAATGGATGTGAATGTGAATATGATGAAATATATTACATAACAGGTGTATATCAAGAAATATACTGTAACAGGTGTATATCAGGTGTCTATCAAGAATTTTTTGTTAGAATATGGGAAAAAAAACTTTTACCTACGAAAATTTTCGTAGGTAAAAGTCTCATTAAAGTTTTTACCTATGAAAATTTTCGTAGGTAAAAGTCTCATCCAAGCTTTTACCTACGAAATTTTCATAGTAAAAGTCCCATCCATGTTTTTACCTACGAAACTATTCGTAGCTAAACGTTTTGTAAGTATTTTTACCTACGAAATCATTCGTAGTTAAAAGTTTTTGTAAATATTTTAGCTATAAAATTATTCGCAGGAAAATGTTTGGTAAATATTTTTACCTACGAAAATATGCGTAGGTAAAAGAATTTTTAGCTACGAAATTGGTGGTAGGTAAAAGTTTTCTAAGTATTGTTACCTACGAATATATTTGTGGGTAAAAGTCTTGTAAATACCTTTTAGCTACGAAACTATTGGTAGGTAAAAAGTGTTTTCAATATTTTTAGTTACGAAAATATTCGTAGGTAAAAAGTCTTGTAAATATTTTTAGCTACGAAATTGTTGATAGGTAAAAAGTGTTCTAAATATTTTTAGCTATGAAATTGTTGGTAGGTAAAAAGTCTCGTAAATATTTTTAGCTAAGAAATTGTTGGTAGGTAAAAAGTGTTTTAAATATTTTTAGCTACGAAAATATTCGTAGGTAAAAAGTCATGTAAATATTTTTTGCTACGAAAATATTCGTAGGTAAAAGGTCTTTAAATATTTTTAGCTACGAAATTGTTGGTAGCTAAAAAGTCTTGTAAATATTTTTACCTACAAACGTATTTGCAGGTAAAAAGTTTTGTCAATATTTTTACCAACGAAAATTAGCATTAGTAAAATGTTTTGCCTACGAAATATTTCGTCGACAAAAGTCTTACCTTTGCCAACGAAATTTTTTTTTCGTGGGTAAAAGGTGTTCCCCTCGGACTTTGCGAGGGATTTGCCAATGAAAATTTTCACGGGTAAAACTTTTTGCCTATGAAATTAAGACTTTTGCTTACGAAAAATTTCGTTGGTAAAAGTGGCTTTTCTTGTAGTGACCCATAGCTGATGAATTGAAAAAGGTTGAATATTGCAAATGGCATGTGACACATTCTCATTCAACTAAGAAGTGCTTTTCTTTCAGAAACATCATCCATGATAACATTGATCCTAGATTGTTAAAATTTCTTGAGAAGGGTGAAAAAGCAATGCTGATTGATATTCATCCATTCCTGCCTAATCTAGATGTGAACATGCAGTCATGTTCATTTTAGAGAATTCCTCAACTAGAGGAGCATTTGACCGTTAACACAGTTGAAGCAATTCTAAAACTCATCATACATGATCAAGTCATAGAAGATGGTACCCATCCTAACAATATAGTAAAACTAGGTAACATTGACAATCACAACTTGTTTAATTATCTTAACGACGAGTGGTTCTCAAGTGATGCATTGCACAATTCAGAAAGACTTAGGGGGTAATGTTTGGGTTCAGAGATTTCTTTTGGATCATTGTCACTTGTGATGTTTGATTTCAACATGGTATTTACTCTCCCATCTAGTTTTCAAGTCAAGCCATCTTAGCCTAGTAAGATGGTACGTGATGTTGAGGAACTCGGTCCTCTTGTAGTAATACAACATACTTCTTTCCCCCTAGAAGATGCAAATGAAGGAACATCGAGAACAAGTGAGACACCACATGTAAAGAATATTACTGTGGAGTCATGGGCATCATCCGAAAGAGTAGTCATAGAAAGGCCCACTTATGACATGACTCACATCTTAAATCATTGTACGTATCCACCCACCTCGAGGGCTGCCCAATCACCAGAATCTTGGTTGACAATGGGGCTACGACTAATCTTCTTCTAGCAAGAATGATGCCAAAATTCGAAAAAACTATTGCCGATTTGTTCCCATTTGAGGTAACAGTCAGTAACTTTGTTAGGCATGTCACGAATACACATGGTATGTTACCGGTTGACTTAATTGTAGGTAGTAAAAGAGTATTTGCTCATTTCTTCATGGTCGACACTTTTATATAATTACAACACTATGCTCGGGAGAGACTAGATCCACTCTTTTGTGTGCATCCCATTTGTAGACACTGGAAATCGGCGCCCACGCTAATTTGGCGATGTTAATGTTTGTGGTGGATGATTAGGCTAAGTATGGATGTTGGAGTCGTCACTAGCCGAAAAATTTCAGAATCCCGCAGTCGGCTAGAACCACAGAATACGCAAGGTTGGGAAACCTGAAGACTCCCCTCCCTTAAATTTACTCTTGGTCTGCGGTCCGGGATTTGGGTAAGGGACCTCAATTACAAAGAGGGAAGGGGTTAGGCACCCTCTCTGCCCATAAAAATGTACGATCTCTACTTAGTGTGGTAAAACAATCTCAAGGGATGATGGATGTTGTGCTCGAGATGGGACTAGGCACACACGCAGATTTTTGATGCGACGAGATCCGAGATTTCGGCGAGTCACAGAGCATACGTCCAACAACGTGTCTAGAAGATGGATGTAATGATGCTTATGCAAAGAGATAAAAAGGACTAGATCATTATGAATTTCTGATGTGATAGGATCCGATGTATGACAGGTCACAGAGTATACGTTTATTAGAGATCTAGAGAAGCAGGGGGGTTGAGGAGGGAATAGATGTCATGATGAATGTTTGTATGAAAAATGGATAGATCTTTGGCTTGCTCTTGAGATGGCTAGAACATGGAGTGCACCATGGCCAATTTGGGTTAGGCTTAAAGGTTAGAGGGGTTGAGTTGAGGGCTAGGGGGTGGCTGGAAAAATCTAAATTGAAGGGCTTGAGAGCTCCTTCCCTTTCCCTCACTCTCTTCCTCACTCACTTTCTTTCTCTCTCCCTCCTTATCTCTCTCACTTAGCTTTGAAAATGAGAAGTTGTTGTTTTAAAACGAGAGGATGAGAGGGATATTTATAGCCTTCTCCAATGGTTGAATGGTAAACAGTGGGTAGGTAAGGGTTAAATTTTGGAATGGAGGGTTGTGATTGGCTAAGGGAAGAGGTGTGACACATGGCATTTCCCCATTGGCTCCTAAGGCTGGTAAAATGGTAAATGATGAATTTTAGAGGGGTAAATTCATAAGAAAGTTAACTTTTGGACGCTGGGACAACTGTCCACACGCGGGCCGCAAGTGGCGGCAGCCCGAGTACCGCTGGTGGTAGTCAGACTACCACGGCGGTAGTCGGACTACCGCCTGGAGCTCGTTTGGGCCGGGCTCGCGGGTGCGGGTTTGCTCGGTGTGTGGGTTCGCACGGTGGCCTCCTTTTGGAGTTTAAGGGCTCGAATAGATGAGTTTAGGCTTGGGTAAAGAGTTCTGATCAAAGTATGAGGTATAAGCGGGGCTGTGTGTGGATTGAATTATTTGGATCGAGGTTTTAGGTTCTGGTTTGGAGTTTTTAAAGAATTGTGGGTCAGGGTTAAGTTTAAGTTGGGATTAGGGTTTGGTTTAGATTAGGGTTTGGTTTAGGATATGCTCATGGTTCCCTGATTGTCTTAGCTTTCTCAAGATGTTAGCCTGGGTGGGGTGTCTACAGATGCCCCTCTTTGACCGAAGTTGCGAGCAACCGAAGGTCAAAGTGAGTGGACTCCCCACCCCTCTGGTCAGAATAAAGGGTAGTGACTAGAATCTGTTGCCTGCCATTGTATCATCGTCGGTTGACTGTTTGGAAAAAAATGACTTGCACATATCATGAGGGTTGAGGAAAACGTTGTGATTATCCCCTGGGGATTCGTCGCGGCTTTACGGGTCACCAATCACAACCCTTTCAAATCCGATTGTTAATAGCATTAGAGGGTAAGTCTGAAAAGTAAAGGCCTCTGCACATTCGTCGCGGCTTTACGATGATTCCTGTACTATTTAGTCTGTCGTTCCTTTGCTACGCAATCACCATAGGAGTATTCGGTCTGTTTGATTGTCAAAGTGGTTAGCTGCCCTGTGCGTTGGTGCGGCCTTACGGGGAACTCACTATGCCGAATTGGACTCAATTAAATTTTCTGAACATCCTGGACTAGGTATGTGCAGGTATTCCTTTGCCATGCAGTCTGCTGATTCTGATACTTTGGTTACAATGGATTGTTGTCACTTTGAGTTTGATTATTCTTTTCAGAGATAGATCTACTCACTTCTACTAGCATTCGTATGATTGTCCAAATATAGAGATCGGGCCAATCGTACATGTATCATGTACGGATTTGATCATCCTCCGGGGAAATCGAAAGAGA
Source organism: Magnolia officinalis (assembly GCA_021015155.1). Taxonomy (NCBI): domain Eukaryota; kingdom Viridiplantae; phylum Streptophyta; class Magnoliopsida; order Magnoliales; family Magnoliaceae; genus Magnolia; species Magnolia officinalis. The sequence continues at coordinate 16,792 of JAJHSJ010002003.1, forward strand.
TAGAATCTTATTTAGCTGTTTGCACTGACGACAACTGGAGAATATGAAAGATTCCTTAGTGTACTGCGCGCCACGTGCATTTTTTTGTTTGAAAGCTATTCCCTTTAGAACTAGACTCCTTGGGGATTTTATTTTGAAATGTAGTTTTTAGAAAACATCTGTTCGATTTCGCGAGTGGGCGTCGTTGTCCAGTTTTATTTGCAGAAAAACGGCCTCCACTGATAAATTAATGGGACTTGATGGTTTAGAAGAAATGTCCTTTACTTCCTGGGGATTTATGTTATTTTGGCAGTTTTTGGTAATTTGGGATTTTTTGGAAATTTCGGGCATTTTTCAAAAATTTTGGAGATTTTTTGGAATTTTCTGGGGTTTTTGAAAAAAAATGGGATTTTCTTAAAATTTTAGAGATTTTTAGGAATTTTGTGGGATTGTTGAAAATTTTTGGGATTTTTTTAAAATTTTGGATATTTTTTGGAATTTTCTGGGATTTCGGAAAAATTTTTGGGATTTTTTGGGATATTTAAAAAAAAAAAAGGGGATTTTTTTTGAAATTTTGGAGATTTTTCGCAATTTTCTTATTTTATATGTGTGTGTCTCTCTCTTTCTCTCTCTCTCTCTCTCTCTCTCTCTCTCTATATATATATATATATATATATATATATACATTTTTTTCGGTTTTTATCCACTGGTTCATACAGAGGACCGGTTAATGCAAAAGGCCAGGGGGTCAACACGTTGTCCGATGAGCAGGCGGTTGGCGGCGGCAGTCGGACTGCTGCTAGCGGTAGTCCGGATACCACCAGTCCGCCAAACGGACCGCTGGTCCATGGTGTGTGTTGGTCCGTCCGATGGCTCGTCTCTCCCTATTTGAGATCCTTCTCTGGACGTCCAGGGACCCCATTGTGGTCCCTAGAAGCTCCTTAGTGGTGATTTTTTTTGCTGATTTTGGCTTATCCTTCCTCTTTTTTTAGGTGATTGGTTTATGCATTTGAGGAGTTTTGCTTTGATTTTGCCAGTTCACCAATTTTCTTTTGTTTTTGGAGGAGCCTTTGGTGGGCTTGGATTTTCTCTTGGACTTTGGGAGGGCCAAGATCCAGACCATTGATCTGTTTTGATGTGATCTTGACCATTGGATTCTGTTGGATTTTTTTATTGGCCGAGTTTTTGGTTAGATATTCTGTTGTGTATATATATATATATATATATATATATATATATATATATATATATATATATATATTTTTTTTCTTTTTCTGATGCTTGATTTTAGGAGTGGGGTGTGATAAGAAAGGGACCCCACCCTTTTATTTGAAAACAAATTTTTGTTTGTTTGTTTGTTTTTTTTGTTATGGAAATTTCGGATGATCTGGACCGTTGGATGGATGATCTGGGGCCCATTTGAGTGTGTAAATGGTATGGATCTTGTTAGTTAGCCACTTTGTGGATGATGGACAGATGGGATTTTCCAAGTGGGCCCCACATCATGATCTTGATGTGTCTAGATGCATGGACTTGTTATGGTGGTGATTTTTTTGAAAGAGACTTTGGAAAATGGGCCTTGAAATGAACTTGGACATGGGTTTTGTAGGTGGGCCATGGAAATGGGCTCTTTGAGATGGGCCTTGGAATGGGTCTTTTTTGGCAATGAGCTTAGACATGGGCCTTACAAGTGGGCGTGGGCATGGGCCTTGGAAATGGGCTCTTTGAAATGGGCCTTAGAAATGGTCCTGACAAGTGGGCTTGGAAATGGGCCTGTCAAGTGGGCTTGGAAATGGGCTCTTTGAAATGGGCCTGACAAGTAAGTGGGCTTGGACAAGGGCCTGGACATGGGCCTTGGGAATGGGCCTGGCAAGTGGGCTTGGACATGGGCCTTGGAAGTTGGCCTTGGGGTGGGCTTAAGTTTTTCATGGTGAGGAGGATACTTGTAACGCCCTGAAAATCGGGGGTCGAGCAATGCTCAGCTCCCGAGTTCCAACGCATCACTTATGTAACACAGATAATGATGATTATGATGAGAGCATTGAAACATGAATGGGATTATACCAAAACAGCATATCATACTCCAGAGACAGTTAAATTTGCAAGCGGAAGACTGTGATAGATATATAAAAAATATATAAACTGTGGTGAGTCTCCAGGGTGTGATAATGTACCAGGTTAATTCAATACAAGTACAATTCTAAAATATACCAAATGCGTAAGGTCCTCTAGTCAACATCCCCGTAACCCCTTCGATCAAGACACGACTCACATGAAGCTGCCAGAATACAGCACATACAAGAAGACATCCTCGTCGTCGCAAAAGTCCGACTTCGCCTCATAAGCATCGCCACCACCTGTGGCTACAACAGGGTCTGATTAGTGTGTACAACACCGTCCCGTAACGTGGGCGTGAGTGATCAACTCAGTGGAACAATAAAGCATAGGTTAACATGTTATCAATTCAGTCAAGTAGTAATGATAAAGCAGTACAATCAACATTCCTAAGTACTGTAATTAATGCAAGGATGAGATGCAATTATGATGCATGCCCTCGCCAACATACTCCCTCGTGCGGCACCATCTTATGTCCACGGCATGCTGTCACCCTCAGTGCTCCACATCTTTCAGGCACATGCAACGCGATGATGAACATGATTAACGAGTTGTTATTAGTCCATTTCAGACAACAGTGTTGAGAAACTAAGGCACCTTCCTTATATCATTCCCAAATAATGATCCATTATAGGGTCGTCAGTCCTACACAATCTTATACGATGATGTGTTTCTAGGTCGCTGCAAGGGCTGCCAGGGCTGTTACGCGGAATCGTTACACCACTCCCCCATCACCTTATCAATACAAGCCTAGTTTATACTCTGTTACTACGGGAAGGCTCGTCGCCTCATCGCAGATTTAGAGTATGCTCGAAGTCACTACACCGGGTACGGTCAGGGCTGCCAGGGCTGTTATACAGAATCGTTGCACCACTCCTCCATCACCCATCAAAGCAGTGTAGGCGGACAGCTCGAATATAGTGTCCCATACCACCACAATCGGCTCACGGCCTGGTTGCTCAATGGTCACTACAGGGAGGCTTGTGGCCCCAGCGTAGGCCGACAGCTCGACCACGGTATCCCATACCACCATGCCAGGCTCATGAGTCTTGGCGGATCAAGGTACCACGGTTAACGGGACTCCACTGGTAAGGTTAGTACCTCAGGTTCAAGCAGTAGCGTCCAAACATAGGGAACATACATTAGATAGATCGGATTACTTGACGAGCTCGGCTAGCTCGAGCGCACGACAAGTTGAACGACATGAAGTGCATAAGCACTTCGCGTGGCCAACCACTATCGTCAACCGAAGTACGACTCGGGTTCGTCGAACACATCTCACGTGGTGAATGAATCTCAGCCACGAATTCAATCCCGTTACCGATTGCCTGTACTATACAATAGCCCCAATCACATTCAATTACGGAACAGTTAAAGCAGTAATGGATCAAGATTTCAAATCATATAATCAAATATCCAATATTGTCTGCTTAGGGCTGACAGGGCTATTGCACGGAATCGTTACACCACTCCCCCATCACCCTTCACAGATTTTATGGAATACAACTTAAACATGTGAAGTAGTCAGAGCATAATTAAATAAATAAGTAATTCAAACATATTAACAAGCATGTTATAAAACACAGTGCAAACAGAAAATCCAAACACATACATTTCATAAACCAGTAAGTGGTTAAACTAAATACCATACATGAAGGAACTCATACACATCAGTAAGGTAGTTGAGAATCCTATCTCAACACCTACCTAAAGCACAATCATCTAAGCACTTACTCATACAAGCATTTTCACAAACACTTAGAATACACTTATTAACATACATAACGTACATTAGCCAAAACATGTATTAGGGTGAATCCTTTCGCCAAGTATTACACTCATATATAGCATGTTCATACAATCATTTAAAGTAAGTATTACACTTTAAGATTTGTGTCTAATATGAAAGCACTTGGAAAATTTTGAAGGACGAGGTAGTGAAATGTGAGATTTTGAAGGAAATGTGAGATTTTGAAGAAAATGGTTTGAAAAGGGATTTGAGACTTTTGAATTGAGCATTTGAGAAGTTAATCAGGTGTTAGGATCGACCCATTGCCTGAGGACGTCTATCACCAGGTTGAGAAGAATCTGGGATGTTACAATCTACCCCCCTTAAAAATAATTTCATCCCCGAAATTGTCTAAGGGTAATAAGTAAGGATCCTATTATTTCATTTGCCTTAGACTTATTGATTTCAAGTCTCTATGCGTGGTAGGGTGTATCTTTTGCATACTAGTCTAGTACATTTTAGGCTACCCCCTTAAAAATTTATTTCTTTATCCCTTGCTTTTATCTTAATGGTTTGCTACAATGGATTTCTTTCCCTATTTGGAGTCTTGACTTCGATTCTCAACTAGTTACAGTAAGATAGTTGTCACGCCCCAAACTCGGAAACCAGGCTCACAAAATTCCCGATCGCCGAATCCGGCGCCGACAGCCTCCGTAGGACCCCATTCTCGGCTCCCAGCGCCCATACGCCAGGTTCCGATCCTGGGATGCTACAAGGAGGATTTTCAACATCAATTTAATTTATAATAAGCATAACCAAAGGCATAACCCACAAACAACAACCAAAAACTCCATCATATTTCCACTATGATCAAAAACTTTACAAGTACAATGAGCATAAAGGGAAATACAATGAGAATGGACAAAAAGCTCCAAAAGATCTGCTCTGCGCTCCGGCCTCAGCGCTGCTGCGTCCTCGCATCACCTGCACGCAACGGTCGTGCATAAGCTTATAGAAAGCTTAGAGGGTGGTGAAAGTGTGTTCGCAAGGTAGTAATGCAGATATGTAGTATCAGAGTAATGCAGAACATGCTGGTGAATCCATGAATACTGTTAGCCATACCGAGGCTATGCGATGCAAGACATGAATGATGTCGGCCATACCAAGGTCATGCGATGCGAGATGCAACTCAAGCATACAAATCCTCATTTATATTCACATATCAATACAGCTCAAATTTGGGATATCACCGGGGTCTAGTACACTCTAAACCAGATTGTCGCCCCATCGCGCGCAATAAGGTAAGTAGAAGAGACCTCACTACCCGCCTGCTAATATCGGGCTCGGCTCGTCGATAGCGGATCCATTCCTCGAGCTGGTCAGACTCAGCCTAGCATTGCCCCCTCCTCTCGGGCGGGTAAGGCCGCACCCCCTTCCAACCGACCACGACACAGTGGAAAGCGCAGCCTCCTGGTAATCGGCCATCGGCGCTCATGCACCCACTCGGTCTAGACGTTGGAGCAACCTCTTCGTACCAAAAGGGTTTAGGGACTTTCACCCAGGGATATCTATAGCACCCCATGTAGAACCAAATTTTCGGTATCCAATCCTGCCAACCACGATATGCCTGTGGAGGCTACGGCCCTGATGTCGCTAGGACGCACAGTAACCATGTCACACAATGCGAATGCATGAATCACACTCTCCAGTCATGCAGCAATCCTGCGCATCTCGTGCGTTCATGTGGGGCAACACTGCCTAACCGGGAGCCCCTAAACAATCTGCCCGAAGGCATATGCTATGATCAGTCACTTCTCATACCAAGCATACATATGATGCATGTGATCATGAATCATGGGACTATACTAAACATGTTATATGGGATAGATGTTGTTCATAAGGAGATGGGCCTAGACGGCCTACAAGTATGGGCCTAACAATGGGCCCTAGGGAGAATCATAATGCGGACATTTAATCAACATTATTCGACAATGTGGACGTCAAACCAACATTGCTCCCAAGGCATTGCCCGTCGTAAACGTCATTACATAAACCATGTTGGGATCACACATTGCAATAGACCTTAGGTACATCCCATTGGGCCTTAAATACATCAAATGGGCCGTGTCACATGGGCCTTACATTCGTCAAGTGGGCCACATTAATGGGCCGCACCAATGGGCCTTATGCGCATTGCAATGGGTCATAACCCGTGGGCCTTAGAATGCATTGAATGGGCCTAGTCTCATGGGCCTTTCATTCACATCAAAGCGGGCCTCAACAACGGGCCATAGATATAGCAAGGTGGGCCTAATCACTTGGGCCTTATGCATATCAAGGTGGGCCTCAACGGATGGGTGGATATAATACAGACATCAAGGTGGGCCTACTGGTGCCGCACCCAAGTCCGAGAGGGAACCAGGCGAGGATAAAACACATACCTCACGATGTGTCCCATCATCAAAATAGATGGACGGCTGAAGTAAAAACACATACATTAAGTGGGGCCTACACCCTGCTGACGCAGAGAGAGAGATAGAGAGATGTAGAGAGAGATAGAGAGAGAGATGTAGAGAGAGAGAGAGAGAGAGAGAGCGTGAGAGAGAGATGTAGAGAAGAGAGAGTGTCAGAGAGAGATGTAGAGAGAGAGTGTCAGAGAGAGATGTAGAGAGAGAGAAAGAGATGAAGAGAGAGAGAGAGAGCGTGAGAGAGAGATGTAGAGAGAGAGAGTGTCAGAGAGAGATGTAGAGAGAGAGAGAGGGTGCCACGTGCCCCTCTCCTTTTCTTTTTCTTTTCTTTTTTTTCTTTCTTTCTTTTTCTTTTGCTGACACCGAGCAGGTGTGGGTCCCACGAGGTCGGGCGGTGTGGGCCCCACCGTTGGTGTTACCAACATCTAACCCATCAGTTAGATGCACCGTTCCAAGGTGGGCCTAGGTCCCAAAAATCAAGTCTTTCCGTGAGTTGTGTGGGCCGCACCAAATACAACAGTTGAGGGGAGCCTCCCTCCATTTAAAACATTCATAATCACTTATCAGGCCCACCGAGATGGGGTTCACAAATCCAACCCACTGGTCGTGGCTGTCCCACTTGAATGAAGGGTCCCACCAAGTTTCAGCCACACCCAAAGGTCAGGTGGGCCCCACGTCGGTGATCACATCACCGTTAGCCACCCCACAGGGACAGTACCAAGACCTCAGTGTAAAATGAGGTATCTCCACTCCGCTGCCAGGGAGCGAGTGCGACGGGTCCCAGCGTCTGCCACTGGGGCTAACGGACTGGGCGGGTCCAGGTATCTCTCACCGTCTGCCACTGGGGCTAACGGACTGGGCGGGTCCCAGCGTCCTTGGACGGTGGAAGCACCACACGTGTGTGATGGTGCGGCCCACCAAAATGGATGGACGGTGTGGATGAGCCCTGTGGACCCACGCTAGTCCACACCCACTGTCAGTGCACACCCACGTCAGTACACCCCCCCATCAGTTAACACTTCACTATTTAGCCACCTCTACTGGTGTGTCCGCCTGAACAGGTGGTGTGGATGAACACCCCATCAAGGTGGGTCCCACATGGCCCACCTGATTCGGATCTAGGCTAATATTTGTGCTTCCCCTATCATCCGGGTGGCCTACCATTTGGATGGCCCATACCAAAAATAAGAAAAATGTAAGGTGGCCCACTATTTGGATGGTATGGATGAGATACATACATCAAGTGGGCCCCAACTCATCATACACAAAGGAAAATGGAGAGAGAGAGGGGGGAAAGATCGGTGAGGATGGAGGGACCTCGCCACTATGGGCCCCTCATACAAACATACATCATAGGTGGGTCCCACATATATGGACCATTGATCAAAAAAAATGAATGAAGAACAACTATCTAAGATCACCCACCGGCTCCTTCTTGGTCCCAAGGATTCCTTTGCTCCTTTGCTTCGATTCCGACGGAGGAGATGAGGTTTGGATGGTGGAGATGGGAGATGAGAGGGTGGGAAAGGTGGGCCACACTTGTTGCTTGGGAGAGGTGGGAGAAGCTTTGGACGTGTGGAATTTTCTCTCTTGCTTGAGAATGAAGTTTGAAAATGAGAGAGAGAGACTTATAAAGGGAGAGATGGGTGATGGATGTGGTGGTGATGGGTGTGTTAGAGCCCTTTTTGACTTTTTGGGTAAAAGGTGTAAGAGAGGTATGGGTTTGTAAGAATCTTTTTGACTTTGGAGCTTGCTTGGGAAAGGGTGAAAAGTTGACATGATGGGATTGATTGATGGATGATTGATGTGACATCTCGTTGAGATTCTCTTAAGTTTCACACGCGCGGCGTTTTCCTCGCACCGAACGCTGGCCCACATCTCCTAGCCAGAGTATCGCCTCGGAGCGCGAGTCACGACATCGGAACCGCAGCGACGGTGCGGTAGCATTGGTACAAGTCTCGGGTTGAGTCGACTCGGGCTGACAGCGTGTGAATCAGGGTCGCGCGCAACGCCGGTTAAGGGTCGAAGGTTGCCGAAATTCGACCGAAAAGACCGCGAAAACCTACGGAACGGTACGGTCTAAGATGCGGGTCTTACAATAGCTGTTTTCAATGTTTGACCAACACGGAGAGACGGTTATAGTGGGCTTGATCCCGATACATCGATCATCTACCTGACCAGGGTAGAAGGCTCATTGTATTCCTTCCTAGTCCTGGTAGATCCTGGTCTTCTGCTCGGTCAAGCAGTGAGTCCATTGGTAGTCGCCTAGGATTGAGAATTGGGTCAAGCTGTGAATGTTTCGCAGTTGTATATTTCAGTAACTCCGTAGTCCGATCACTCTAAAAACTTAGGGAATGTCCATCATTAAAAGGCTCAAATTTTCTATTTCTAAGGTTGCCCTTTAGGTCTTAGTCTAGGAGAGTCCTCATCTTAATTCATGTCTATGGTAGTGGTTGAACTCGTACTCATTATTAGGCCCTTTCTTTAATACGAATTAGTTTAATACTTGAGCCCTAATTGATTTCCTTCGATAACTTCATTACTGACATTCTCAGGGAGATTCAGATCCTATTTAGTGACATATCCTTACGTATAGTCTAGATCAATTCCATTCGATCCTGGGCCAGTGGGGTAGGGGCCAACCACTCTTTCGTTGCGCCTATGAGTGGGTAGACGAGTCTGTCCTGATCCGTATGTCGGAACAAGGTGTAATTTAGGACCTATACTTGACACGAAATGGGATACGATCTCCCAATACATTGGTCTTCCTTCCATCGATGATGTGTACTATGGCATTGGTACCTATGTTTATAGAAAGGAGCTAAAAATGATGGGTGTTGCAGTTGATTTCAGGGACGAGTGTGAGTTTGTGGTGAGATGCCTAACTATACCAGGGAAGGACCTTTACCATGGTCCTGACTTACTTTCTTTAATCATATCTAGTTGAATATTGTAAGATAATCTGCATGCTCTTAGTACATAAGAATCTAGACAAATAGGTTAATAGACAGGATAGGCAAACACACTTTGTACACACTTTGTACGTATACAGTATTTTCTACAAATACGAGGAATACAGTATATTCAACATAGTTAACGTATAATCGAAAAACAAAACGGATACCACTTTGTACATGTGCAATAACATCCAGATCACGAATCTATCATTAGCTAACATTGAAAGCGTTGAAAACCATAACCTATACATCTAAAGTCCACACCTTTTGCCGTAGAATTGTAACGAACTCGATAGATTCGCTAAGCTTTAGTATATGGCAGTTTGGCAACCTATAGAATGAAATAGATTAGCTATTTCATCATTTGCAATGTTCATAACCCTAGATCAGAGGGTTAGGGTTTCTTACCTAAAACGAAGTTGAAGACGCCAGGAAAGCGATAAGAACGATGTGGTTAGGCACGGATAGCAGCAGGGTAGAGTGGCAGGGAGATCCTCTCACATCTCCCACACTTTCTCTCTCTTTTCTCTCTTCTCTCTCTTAGGTTTTCTCAAATTCGTATGGAATGAGAGAGTGAGGGTTTAAGGTCCTTATATAGGCCCAAAACACTCCAAAATAGACTCAGGAACAAGGTATACTTAGGTTATGTCCAAAGCGGGTCCGTTTCGATCCAACAGAGCACTTCTGGCAGCCCCTTTTCTGTGTGCGGTCGGACTTAAGCTCACCAACCTTAGATCTAGGTGGAGTTAAGTTTTCGTTCCAGTCAGATTCTCAGATCACACGTGGCGGACCAGTTTTAGTTCAATGGTCACCGGAACTCGATCAGGGTTACAAGTACATGGACATTTGTATGAAATTTTCCCTGATATGAGGGTGTATTTGGGTCAGATTCCGACGGTCTGTTTGCTTATATTTGGCCCACAAGCGACAAGTCTCAGATTACTTAAATGAGACCCAATTTCTAAAGAATCTATGTTTTCTCACACTCTTCACTCTGGGCTCAAGCGAATAGCACTGGGACACTATCCGGATTTGATTTTTGAGATGGTTGTCAAGCCCAGCAAGGCGGTCCTAACCGTTTAACTTCGCGTTAATCGGACTTTCGATGTGCGGTCCAGATCTAATACGGAGTTTCGTGATGCTCTCGAGAGCAGCTGGGTAATGAGATTGATCCTAGATTTTTGGGTAATGTAGCATCAACGGTTCCACAAGTTTTGGGTCTTGTATATCTTATTTAAAGTGGTTCGAGCTAATTCTATTGATCGTTTAGTTCAGTACTTAACCAAATTCCGCCCTAATTATGACAAAATACGATCCTGAGGCAATTCTACGCCCCTTTCTGGCGATTTGAGGCAGCATATCATTTTAATTATTTTTCTACTAGTTCATCATCAAGTCTACTACATCTTTACCAAATTTCATTAGGTTTCGTGTTGTAGAAAAATTCTAGAAATTCTAGAAGCGGCAGCATTCCAAACTATTGATTTCTGGACAGTTGTTACAACGACCTATATTTAATATATTAAAATTTTTATTATATTTTTTATTATTTTTATATGAAACTAGACTTATTAAGCTTCAATCTGGTTTTTGAATCACCTAATTCGGAGTTATAACGAGGGAGATATGACTTTTTGAAGTCGGACCAAAATTGTAGAAAATATGGCCGAAAATGGGCCAGACAATGAACTGCGGCCCGCCCTGGCCCGCATTTTTGGTGAGGCCTCGCCAACTCGGCGATGCCCTCGCTGGTCACTGACCTGTTTAGGGTGATTTTGCCGTCCGATATGTAAAATGGATGTATTTTACAAACCGGGATGAGTTATTCGACGTGCAATATATGTTTTTGGGGTAAGAGAAGCTGATCTATCCATGTAGCCCACTTATTTCATGAGATTCAAAAATTTTAATGGTTAAAAACCCATTTTATTTATTTATTTACTATTCATAGTAATTTTTAGGTTAAGTATTGATCAATATTACCTACAGATACATTTATTGTTACTTATACAATTCTATCCACCTTAAACTCACCTAATGCAGTTGGCCGAACGGGCCCTAAACATCCCAACATTTGGAGGTTGTGAAAGTTATTGGACACAAAAATGTGGATTGTTGTGCCCATATGGGTGTGAAATGGTGAGGCCAAGAGGAGTAAGGGACAGGTGTAGAGGTGTAATGGTGGAGGGTGGAAGGAGTTCGCAATTGTCAAGTACAACTCCAACTTGTCAAGCATTCTAACATTCGATAACAAAAGGAGATTCATGCATTTCATTTAACCCAAAATCATCACGATACATGGAATGTAGCCTTACATGGACCATGACAGAAAACGCATGTGCGCTAATACAATTAAGATTTCAAGCACTTACATCATTCTACCAACTACTACACTACTTGACCTACGAAAATGGAAACACAAACATATTTAAAGTAGTAACTAAAACAAGCTGCAAGACAGCAACTGTAACGACTCGAAAATTTTCGTACAATGGCTCGAGTACCACCTCGACCAGAAATCACTTAGGATTAAATCCTTTAGAAATTTGACAAGTTAACTAAGTGCTAAACTAGATTATCTATGAAATCCATTTGAATCGCTTTAAATATGATCTGCAAGACCCAAAACTTGTAGAATCATTGACGTTAGGTTACCCTAAAGTCTAGGATCAAACTCATTACCCGACTGCTCTCGGGAGCACATTGAAACTCCGTATCAGGTCTAGACCGCACATCGGGAGTCCGAATACTACGAAGTTAAGGACTTAGGACCGCCTCTCCGGGCTTGACAATCATCTCGGAAATCAAATCCAGACAGTGTCCCACGGCTGTTCGCTTGAGTCCGGAGCGAGAGAGTGTGAAAACACTTGTTTTTTTTATAAAATAAATATCTGGAATAGTGATCTGGCACGTGTCGCTTGCGGACATTTCGTAAGCAACCTGACCGTCAGAATCTGACCCAAATACACCCTCGGAACAGGAAAAATTTCAGAAACATATCCATGTACTTGGAATTTCTGATCGAAACCCGCTGACCGTTGAACTAAAACTGGTCTGCCATGCGTGATCTGGAAACCCTACTGGAACGAAAACTTAACTCCACCTAGATCTAACGTTGGTGAGCTTAAGTCCGACTTTTGGCTCAAGAAGGCCCGCCAGAAATCCTCCGTTGAGCTGAAATAGTGTCACTTTGGTTATAACCCAAGTATACCTTAACCTTAAGTCTATTTTAAAGAGTTTTTAGGCTATATAAGGACCTTAGAACCTCCTCTCTCACAGCCATACGAATTTGAGAAAAACCCTAAGTGAGAAGAGAGAAAAAAGGAGAAAGTTAGAGAGTTGTGGGAGATTCTTCCTACTACCATCCCCTGCCGCTACACAAGTTGCATCACCCCTTTTTGTCGCTTTCCCGGTGATACCGACTTCGTTTTGAGGTAAAAAACCCTAACCCTAATATGTTTTGGGGTGTGAAGGTTGTAGGTTATGAAATAGCTAACCTATTTCATTCTTTAGGCTACCAAACTGCCGGATACGGAGACTTAACAAACCCACTTGATCCGTTGCGATTCTACGGTATAAGGTGAGGAGTTTAGGTGTATAGGTTAGGGTTTTCAACGCTTTCAATGTCAGATAATGATAGATTCATGATCTGCATGCAATTGCACATGTACAAAGTGCTGTTTGTTTTCCATTTCGATTAATGATGTAAAATATGGAATTTTACATATTCTAGGTATTCGTAGAAATACCATATACGTATAAATTTTGGAAATGTGTTTGCCATGATTATTTTTTGTATGAATATATGTATATGGATAAAATACTTATTTGGCAAAAGGATTCGCCATAATACATGTTTGCTAATATACACTATGTATGTAGAAATAGTGTATTGTAGAAAGTACCGTATATGTATATATTTTGGAGATGTGTTTGCCATGACTATTTGCTGTATGAACATGTTATATATGTGTAAAATACTTGCTTGGTGAAAGGATTCGTCCTAATACATGTTTTACTAACATACACTATGTATGTTGAAATAGTGTATTCTAAGTGTTTGTGAAAATGCTTGTGAGAGTAAGCGCTTGGATAATGGTGCCTTAGATAGGTGTTGAGATGGGATTCTCAACTACCTTAGAGACCTGTATGATTTCCTCCATGTGGTTGTTTACCTTAAGCGCTTACTTATGAAACACATGTGTTTGTATTCTTGGTTACATAGTGTTTTACAATATGCTTTATAACATGCTTTATGATATGTTGTTAACATGCTTGATTTACTTTGTCTATTATGCTTTACTCTACATGTTCAAAATAAGGATTGATTGAGTTTGGGACTATGTCTATAGTCCAGACATTCGGTACCAGACTTGAGATCATGGTTGAGATTCATTTCGCTACGTGAGATGTGTTCGACGAACCCGAGTCGTACTTCGGTTGGCGATAGTGGTTAGCCACACGAAGTGCTTCTGCGCTTCATATCGTTCAACTTGTTGTGCGCTCGAGCTAGCCAAGCACGTCAAGTAACCCGTTATGTCTTATGTATGTTCACCATGTTTGGACGCTACTGCTTGAACTTAGGGTACCAAACTTACCAGTGGAATCCCGTCAACCATGGTACCTCGATCCGCTAAGACTCATGAGCCGGGCATGGTGGTATGGGACACCGTGGTCAAGGTGTCAGCCTACGCTCGGGCCACGTGCCTCCCCGTAGTGACCAGTGAGCAACTAGACTCGTGAGCCAATTATGGTGGTATGAGACACTATATTCGAGCTGTCGGCCTACACTGTTTGATGGTGATGGGGAAGTGGTGCAACGATTCCGTGTAACAGCCCTAACAGCCCTGACCGTACCTGGTGTAGTGACCTCGAGCATACTCTAAATTTGCAGTGAGGTGATGAGCCTTCCCATAGTAACAGAGTTAAACTAGGCCTGTATTGATAAGGTGATGGGGGAGTGGTGCAACAATTCCGTGTAACAGCCCTGACAGCCCTTGCAGTGACCTAGAAACACACCATCGTATGAGATTGTCTAGGATTGACGACCCTAGAATGGATCATGTTTGGGAATGATACGAGGGAGGTACCTTAGCTTCCCGATCCTGCTTTTTGAAATGGACTAATAATAACTCGGTAATCATGCTCATCATGCATTGCATGTGCCTGGAAGATGTGGAGCACTGAGGAAAGCAAGCATGCCGCGAACGTAAGATGGTGTCGCATGAGGGAGTATGTCGGTGAGGGCATCCATCATGACTGCATTCATACTTGCATTAATAAGAGTAGCTAGGAGTGTTTGATTATACTGCTTTATCATTATTGCTTGACTGAGTCGATAACATGTTAACCTATGCTTTATTGTTTCACTGAGTTAGCTACTCACTCCCACGTTACGGGACAGTGTTGTACACACCAACCAGACTCTGTCTCAGGTTTAGATGAGCTGGTGACTTAGGAGGCTGAGCCAGACTACGGTGAGGACCAGGACGAGTTCTCATTTATGCAGTATTCTGGCGGCTTCGACTAGACTGCCGGATCAACGGAATTTGCTGGGATTACATCCTTAGATGTATTTTTACCTTTTTGAACATGAAATAGATATATGTATATGGTGACTCAGATGGGTTCATACTCTGGAGAATGAAATGATTTTTGTTTCTTTTACATACATATATATACAGTTCTGTCTTCCGCTTGCCTTTATACAATTGATCTGGAGTATGAATTGCTGTTTTGGTATAATCTCACTCATGTTTATTGTTCTAACACAAACAACATGTAATCATCATTATCTATGTTGCATAAGTGATGTTCTGGAACTCGAGAGTTGAGTTGCTACTCGACCCCCGAATTTCAGGGCGTTACAGCAACATGGATGACTAGACATCTGAGTCTGGCGATGGAGGAGAGGCCCCCTTTCTCTTTTCCATGAGAGAGAGGAAGGTAGAAATCGAAAATACGGCCGTAATGAGCTCGAATAGAGCCATGGAAAAGCGAAGAAAAGGGAGAAAAGGGTTGGAGTCCTTAGGTCTCCACGGATTTGAGCCTCAACAGAGGTTGTAAAGGCCCAAATGACAGGGATTGAAGAAGGGAAATGAAAAGATGGATGGGTTAGAGAGCTTATACGATTTTGAGCCACAAATGGGGGGTGTAAGAGCCCAAATGAAAGAAAACGAAAAGGGTAGAGGGTAGGTGTTGCTGTAAACAATGGAGTGGTGTGGGTTTTAACAGAAAATGGCGGAATGGGTGATTGGAGGGGAGGTTTGAGAGAGAAAACTGAAATTTTGAAGGAAAGAGAGAGCTTGGAGGTGAGTTTTATGAAGGAAGTAGGTGTTTGGGGTGGTTTTAAGCCACGACCCACACATCAGGGGGTCCTACAACCCCCAAATTCGATCGGCTCGACCGGCCCGCCCAGCCGAGCCCGCTGACAGGCGAGGCCCTCGCCACTCTCTGAAGTAATCGGCGATGTCTCGCCATTTGGGGGAGGTCCTCGTGACCCCTAGGCCCCAAAAAGGTCTGGAATTGTGTGAATAGCCCCCGACCCCGTTTTGGGTTGTTTCGGCTAGTTTTGGGATGTTTCTGATACATACCTGTATGTACCGATTTCTAACAGCTGGGTTGGGGTGAATTGTGATCTAAACCCGTTGTTTAACGGTCTAGAAGTGTTTTGGGGTCGATTCGTGCAATCACGGTTGAGTACATAATCAAATAATACGACCGATTTCAGTGAACTTCGCCAATTGGCGAAATCGGGATACCTACAAATGTTTCTACATTTTCTCGCACCCTCCTATGTCGAAATGCGTCAGCGTACGTCGTGTGACCATAACCCAGGTCCGGTTTAATCCAAATCATGCTCTGATACCATCTTGTAACGCCCTGAAAATCGGGGGTTGAGCAATGCTCAACTCCCGAGTTCTAATGCATCACTTATGCAACACAGATAATGATGATTATGATGAGAGCATTGAAACATGAATGGGATTATACCAAAACAATATATCATACTCCAGAGACAGTTAAATTTGCAAGCAAAAGACTGTGATAGATATATAAAAAATATATAAACTGTGGTAAGTCTCAAGAGTGTGATAATGTTACCAGGTTAATTCATTATAAGTACAATTCCAAAATATATCAAATGCGTAAGGTCCTCTAGTCAACATCCTCGTAACTCCTTCGATCAAGACACGGCTCACATGAAGCCGCTAGAATACAGCACATACAAGAAGGTATCCTCGTCGTCGTAAAAGTCTGGCTCCGCCTCATAAGCATCGCCATCACCTGCGGCTACAACAGGTCTGGTTGGTGTGTACAATACCGTCCCATAACGTGGGAGTGAGTGATCAACTCAGTGGAACAATAAAGCATAGGTTAACATGTTATCAATTCAGTCAAGCAATAATGATAAAGCAGTACAATCAACATTCCTAAGTACTGTAATTAATGCAAGGATGAGATATGATTATGATGCATGCCCTCGCCAACATACTCCCTCGTGCGGCACCGTCTTACGTCCGCGGCATGCTGTCACCCTCAGTGTTCCACATCTTCCAGGCACATGCAATACGATGATGAGCATGATTACCAAGTTGTTATTAATCCATTTCAAACAGCAGTATTGAGAAACTAAGGTACCTTCCTTGTATCATTTCTAAACAATGATCCATTCTAGGGTCGTCAGTCCTAGACAATCTCATACGATGGTGTGTTTCTAGGTCACTGCAAGGGTTGTCAGGGATGTTACGCGGAATCGTTACACCACTTCCTCATCACCTTATCAATACAGGCCTAGTTTATACTCTGTTACTATGGGAAGGCTCGTCGCCTCATCGCAGATTTAGAGTATGCTCGAGGTCACTACACCGGGTACGGTCAGGGCTGTTACACGGAATCGTTGCACCACTCCCCCATCACCCATCAAAGCAGTGTAGGCCGATAGCTCGAATATAGTGTCCCATACCACCATAATTGGCTCACGAGTCTGGTTGCTTAATGGTCACTACGAGGAGGCTCGTGGCCCCAGCGTAGGCCTACAGCTCGACCACGGTGTCTCATACCACCATGCCCGGCTCATGAGTCTTGGCTGATCGAGGTACCACGGTTAACGAGATTCCACTGGTAAGGTTAGTACCTTAGGTTCAAGTAGTAGCGTCCAAATATAGTGAACATACATTAGACAGATCGGATTACTTGACGAGCTCGGCTAGCTCGAGCACACGACAAGTTGAACGACATGAAGTACATAAGCACTTCGTGTGGCTAACCACTATCGCCAACCGAAGTACGACTCGGGTTCGTCGAACACATCTCACGTGGCGAATGAATCTCAGCCACGAATTCAATCCCATTACCGATTGCCTGTACTATACAATAGCCCCAATCACATTCAATTACGGAACAGTGAAAACAGTAATGGATCAAGATTTCAAATCATACAATCAAATATCCAATATTGTCCGCTTAGGGCTGCCAAGGCTGTTGCACTGAATCGTTACACCACTCCCCCATCACCCTTCACGAATTTTATGGAATATAACTTAGACATATAAAGTAGTCAGAGCAGAATTAAATAAATAAGTAATTCAAACATATTAACAAGCATGTTATAAAACACAGTGCAAACAGGAAATCCAAACACATACATTTCATAAACCAGTAAGTGGTTAAACTAAACACAGTACATGAATGAACTCATACACATCACTAAGGTAGTTGAGAATCCTATCTCAACACCTACATAAAGCACAATCATCTAAGTACTTACTCATACAAGCATTTTCACAAACACTTGGAATACACTTATTAAGATACATAACGTACATTAGCCAAAACATGTATTAGGGCGAATCCTTTCACCAAGTAAGTATTACACTCATATATAGCATGTTCATACAATCATTTAAAGTAAGTATTACACTTTAAGATTTGTGTCTATTATGAAAGCTCTTAGAAAATTTTCAAGGACGAGGTAGTGAAATGTGAGATTTTGAAGGAAATGTGAGATTTTGAAGAAAATGGTTTGAAAAGGGATTTGAGACTTTTGAATTGAGCGTTTGAGAAGTTAATCAAGTGTTAGGATCGACCCATTTCCTGAGGACATCTATCACCAGGTTGGGAAAAATCTAGGATGTTACAATACTTACATGTGGGCCTTGCTTGTGTAGTATGCCTCGTCGGGGTAGGAATGAGGCTGGTTCGTCTCGCCATTCGACTGATCCATGTTATGTACCATGGGTGGGTCGGCAACCTTTCAAATATAACCCGGGAGGGTGGTGCGCATGTGATTCTCAGAGGGTGTGGGGTTAGGACGCACTAGCCCGATTGGTTCCACAACCCTCAGCCGGTACTCTTTGAGGTCTTGGAGCGTACGCCATTCGCTCACCTGTTCCACGTTCGTCTAAGCAAGACGAACATGTCCCTCTTATCTACCTTGGTTGAGTGATGGCACCCTGAGACTCACACCTTCCAGGTGCCTTTTGGGGAGTGGGGAATTACTCCTTATGATATATACATGCAGCTGGGTCTCCGATATGACGGAAGATCTGTCTCCTTCGAGGATGATCTTCCAGTACCTTCCAAGGATGACTGGATGGAGTTGCTGGAGATGATGCCAGATGCCCCAGAGTTTTCAGGTATTTAAACTATTGTGGCTGTCATCGAATTTTGCCAGATGCATCCCCGAGACTGAAGTCACGGCTGTAGTGAAGGCTCGGGCCTTGATCTTATACACCATGGGAGCGATGATCTTCTACCATGGGAACGAACTATAGAGTTTTCGTCTGTTGTCGCTCGTGGCAGATATCACCTTTCCCACACCATACAACAGGAATGCGGCCCTTCTGGCCCATTTGTAAGAAGGAATGGACAAGGTCAGCCGTTGTATCAGCCGATCTTTGACTGGTTTTTATCTAGTTATCGAGGTACTTTCTTGATGCCCTTTCTGTAGTATTCTCCCTGGGGATGATCTGGTGTGCCTTTTTCTGATCACGATTTTGGCTCGGGTCTGCTTTTTCGACCACTTTCCCCACCTAGCGCCCACTTTGATCAATCATTTGCCTCCATTTCCTCGCATGATGCTATGGTACAA
This sequence comes from Magnolia officinalis, assembly GCA_021015155.1. Classification (NCBI taxonomy): domain Eukaryota; kingdom Viridiplantae; phylum Streptophyta; class Magnoliopsida; order Magnoliales; family Magnoliaceae; genus Magnolia; species Magnolia officinalis. Next base: position 36,133 of record JAJHSJ010002003.1, read on the forward strand.
GGATAACCACAGCAGCACACGTTTATTTTTTATTTTGCTTGGAGGTCGAATATTGATGCCCTTGTTCTTGATGATGTGAGTGATTTGTCTTGCCCTACATTGCCCATGTGTTGCTTCCTGCTTATCTGTCGATCCTTAACTTTTCTCTTCTTTTGCAGTTCCACACCTGGCCATATCTCCAGTCGAATGCGGAGCTTACTCCTAGAGCTCAGGAGGCCTTTCAGCCTCACAAGGTCATAGTATTCTAGAGGACCCTCGTGTGACGAAGTGGTATCTGGGAGAGAGAATTTTTTTAGCAGCTGACTAGCAGCCCTTTGGTCCCACTTAGTCAACCATCCGGATCATCTAATTGGAGATCCATTCCCGAAAGGGAGTTGACCGTTATTTTGGAAGGTTTTGAGGCCAGTGCTTTCGTCGACCTGGACAGAGAGTATAGTTCCTGGTGTGAGCAGTACAACATCGGTCCGATTTTACAACCTGGCTATGCTCCAGGCGGCGGCGCCCGCTTTGCTGGAGGGGGGATCTTGGGACCTCATTTTCATTGCAAAGATAAAGATACTTATCTTACCGATGACGATTAGTTCATTATTCATGTGACTAGTTGTGTAACCCTCCTGTTTTATATGAAATTTCAGTTTGTTCAGTGTCATCTTCTTCGGTCTTCTTATAGTCATTTTTTTACCATCCAATTGAGCATGTAGAGGCATATTACTTGGTCCTAACCCCTCGGAGTGGACCCTGCCCAAATTGCACTCGGAACTGGGCCCAGGCGGTAGTCCGACTACCGCTCATTGACTTTTCCCCGTTCTGTTTGTTCTGTCAGATGCCGTAGTGATTTAGTGATGACAATTCCTACAGTGGTACTCTGAATGCCGCTAGCGATAATCGGATTACCGCTTCCGTCCATCTTTTCTTCCAGCGACCTCCCTTTCTTCTCTGTTCATTCCTTGTCTTTGTCCCACCTGTTTTCCCCTGTTCTGACCGTCCGATTCTCTCCTTTTGTCTTCCTCTCTTCTCTTGTCTCTTTTTTATTTGTCCTTTTCTCCTTTTTGTCTTCGTCTTTTTAGAGTTATTATGGCCAATCATGATGATGGGTTTGATGGATTTATTAATGGTGAAGAGGTTGGTGGCCCCATAAATGGTGGAGAAAATCCATTTATGGATGGATTGATGGGGGTAAGTGGAAGAGTAATGGGCCATTTGGAAGAGGTAAATGCCATTGATGGTTTGGATTCCTCTTTCATTAATGGTGGTCATGAGAGTGGTTTGATTGGGTTGGATGGATTTGATGGGCCACCAGGGTTTGTGGATGTTACCATGATGAGGTTGGATGGCCTAGAGGGTGAGGATAGCTTGGCGATGGCGACCGATGGTTTGATTCATGGAGGGGTGGTTATGGGTGTTATGGATGGTGGTATGGTGACGATGGATGGTGTGGATGTGATGGCTCATGCTCGGATGGCTGGCGGGTCCCATCTTAGCGGTTTGGATGGCTTGGATCTGACAGGTGATGGACTTCTTATGGATGGCCTGGGTAAGATCTTCGGTGCGGATTTTGAGGCACTGATGGGATAGTCAGCTTCCGTTGAGCTTCATGGTACAAATCCTGTCAGCTACTGAGGTACTCTCGGCATTGCAACTCCTAGGGCTTGTTCATTTCAGACGGCTCCTAACGTGGCGTTATTGGGGATTTGAGTCCTCCTGTTGCGGCTTTCCAGGATACTCTGCGTGATGCGATAGGCGAGTCTGGCTTTTTCCGACATCACGAGATTGACCTGTTAGACGAGGGCATGCCTATTTTTGACGACTCACTAATGGATCCTGGATTCCAAATTATAGAGGGTGTGCCTGTTCGGACTTGCCGGTTACAGCCACGCGGTACTTGTTCTGAGCGGTTGCATATCTGGATTGACAGCTTGACCAAGTCCGAGATCTTTGAGTTGGGCTCTTTAGGCTACAGAGAGGTCCTTTATTTTCATCATGTTCGCCTTGACTGGCGACTGTTGAGTGCAGCTTCGTATGATTGGGTGCCGTCTCTGAATCTATTTTCCTTCAATGATCTGGAGCTGGGCCCTTCACTGGAGGAGTTTGCGCACTTATCTGGTGTTCCTCTTACTCGGGAGCCATATGTCCCCTCTTCCGAGCCGATCCGTTCTACTGATCTGATCTCTTGGTTCGATTTCTTACTGCCCTTCCTACTACAATGGGTGGGGCCGGCGAGCTCTCCCTTGAGGTCTTGTATGATCGCTATTTTACGGCCCGTGGGGGACCTGGATCCGACCGTTAGCTTCAGTGCTTGAATGCATTGATATTCTGTGTCCTAACTGAGCTGTTTTTCTCAAGCTGGAGACAGTCATCGCTGGTAATTTTGTTAGATGTCTTCCGTCGTGTTTTGCATCGTAGGAGCATTACTTCTGTGGTGTTGGCGGAGCTCTTCTTGGGGCTGACCGAGTGCTTCCTTGGTCATACTCGTATCCTCCGGGGCTGCTGCTCATTCCTTCAAGTATTCTTTGTTCTGCTCCTTCCTTGTGCTTTACTTTCTATTTGTAACTTGAATTTAATTTACTCCTCTCCCAGGTATGGTTATGGGAGCACTTGTATATGACCCATATGTTTGCGTGGCCTGATTCTCATCGCGATGATGTGCTGTCTTTGTTACTTGATGGCCTTCCCCTTGGTGCTGAGGCCACTGAGTCGTTTTACCGTTGCATGCTCTCTTAGCTTCGAGGGTGGGAGGTTAGCTGGGAGGCTACCTGGCTCTGTCACTCGCCGTTGATTTGCAGTGTAGCTTGCACTCCTTTGCTACTGCTAGGTCTTCGGGGTTACTGTTCTTACCATCCCATGCGATTCCTCTGACAATTAGATTTTTGGCAGGATATTCCAGAGTTTGCCTTCTCTGGATTTGGGCATGCCCCTCTTCCTTCTGATTTGATTACTTTGTATAGGCGAGTCTGGGTTCCCTGATAGGGTTCCCTGGATGTGACGGCTTTGGATCTTAAGTCTTGGGCTCCTCCCATGGCGACAATACCATACCAGCGGTGGGTGGCAGAGCAGTCACTGTATCGTCAAGTTCGTGGATGGCATTTAGCGGATGAGGCTGTTGATAAGGATATAGTGGGTGATACTGCTTCTTCTTCTTCATGTGTTGTTGACTCATTTGAGGCCTTTGAGGAGCGACCTTTCATTGATCTTTCCTTCCTGCTTGCCACACATGGTCACTTAATCTCTGAGATTGCTATCCTTCGTCACACATGTGAGGATATGGCTCGTCGACTGGCGGTGGGGCGGCGGTATGATGAGGATATGCTTGCGGCACACTGCCTGGACAGGGATGAGGCCTTTTACTTGCGTATGGAAATAGAGGAACTTAGACAGAGGTTGTTGATGTATGAGGGATAAAAGCTTACCTGGAGTTCTCGATGTTGATCAACTGCCTGTCCTATATGCATAAAAATATTTTGTTTTGATTTTTTGGTTTTATGTAAAAAAAGGAAAACAATGTATTGTAAAAAACATTCTAAAGAAATGGAAAATTTTGTTCGTGCCACATTTGTCAGTGCATGCTTGTGTTTGGATTTGTGTTTTGGATGATTGAAATCAGAATCTTGGGTTCAGCCCAGGTTGTGCGCAGTTGTCTAGATTGTGTTCTTAGGGTCTTGGTTCCCTATGCGGGTGTCTGGGATCACATCCCCAGATTCAAGCAGAGTTTGATAGAGAACTGATCCGCAGTTGTTCTTTCCTTTGTATCTTACTATGATACTCACTATCTTGGCCTCTTTTGTACCTGCACTTTTATTATTATTATTATTATTATTATTATTATTATTATATTATTTTATTTATTTCTTGCCATTTTTTGCCCGTAGCGCCTTTTCAAGTTTTAACTATGTCCGGCTCTTCCTGTCTTTTTTGCCCGTAGTGTCCTTTCAGATTTTCACTATGTCCCGGATTTTTTATCTCGCCTGCCCCTTGGCAGCTGTGCTGTTTTTACCCTTGGCGCCCTTTCAGGTTTTCACCAACTTTGCTACATGTCCGCTATTTTTACTCGAGGCGCCCTTTCGGGTTTTTACCTCGCCCCTTTTGCTTAACATGTCTTTTTCTCACTTTTTTTTATTATTTTTTTTCGAAATGTCGGGAGTGATGGAGAGACTTCCTTCATAGTCGACCAACTGGTTACCTTCCTGTCTTTGTCTTTAATTACAATGGTAAGCTGTTTTTCAAGTGGATTGTTTGGGGGTGCAGGATGGACTTGCTTTCTTCCCTTCTTTTTGTTTTTTTTCGGGTCTCTCTTTTCCTTTTTTTTTTTTTTTACTTCCCCTTTTTATTTTCTTTCTTCCCCTCTTTTTTTGTACTTTCTCTTCTTCTTCTTTTTTTTGGGAGAAATGACAGGTCTTTCTGATGAGAGAGATGCCAGATATTTTTATTTTTGATGGGAACAACTTTGCGATTGTAATCATTAACAAGGTTAGGTGTGGTTACCCGTGATAGATTTTCACATTATCGGCGTTGATGGGCTCAGGAAGATCTTCTCCTCTCAGATTGGTGAGCCAAAGAGCGCCTCTTGGGAGTACTTCTCGAATGATCAGGGGTCTATCCCACGAGGGTTTAAATTTTTCTCTGGGATTTCGCAAGTGCGGTGGTAGGATGCGTTTCATGACCATGTCACCGATTTTGAAGCTCCTCTTTCGGACTCTCTTGTTGTAAGCCCGAGCGATCCTTCTTTGATAAGATTGGGAGTGGCTTAGCGCCCGCATGCGCTTTTCATCTACTAGGTGCAGTTGATCGTATCTTACTTGTTCCCACTCGCCTTCCTCGACTTCACTTTCCAACAGTATCCGGAGTGATGAGATTTCAATTTCGACTGGCAGCACTGCTTCCATTCCGTTTATGAGTCCGTATGGAGTTGCACCTGTAGCAGACCGTACAGACGTCCGATACGCCCAGAGTGCATAAGGAAGCATCTCCGACCAGTCAGGATAAGTCTTCACCATTTTCTCCAATATATGGATGATAGTTTTGTTAGGCAGCTTCGACCCCACCATTTATTTGAGGGCAGTAGGGGCTTGACTGATGACGTTGAATCTTGAACTTGTTGAGAAAGTCGCCCATCCTTTTATTGACGAACGGAGTTCCGTTATCTGTGAATGATGGCATGAGGGATCCCATATTGGCTAATGATGTTGTTCTTCATAAACTTGACCACATGAGATGCTGCAATGGTGGTGTAGGATGCTGCCTCTATCCATTTGGTGAAGTAATCTACTGCCACTAGGATGTATTCGTGCCCGTTTGATACTCTGGGGCTGATCTTGCCGATGATGTCCAATCCTCACACTGAGAAGGGCCATCATGATGTCAGGTTATAGAGTTCGGAAGCGTGCACATGGATTTGATTTGCATGTTCCTGACATTTGAAGCATTTCCTGATGTGTTTGCAGCAATCTGTCTCCATCGTAAGCCAATAGTAGCTTAGTTGTAAGATCTTCTTCGCCATCATGTGTCCATTCATGTGTGGGCCGCATAGTCCTTTGTGGATTTCTGACATGATCTGTGCCGCTTCTGCTTCATCCACGCAGCGGAGAAGGACTTGGCTGAAGGATTGCTTGTAGAGGATGCCCGTAGTAATTGTGAATTGTGTTGCTAGCCGTTGGATAGTACGTTGATCAGCTGGGGCTGCTCCTTTCGGGTACTTCTGATGTTCGAGATATTGCTTGATGTCCATGTACTATAGTTGATCATTTAGGGGAGGTTCAGCTTTGTCAATCTGTAAGCAGAATGCAGGTTCCTCCTGGAGTTCAACGGTGAGTTCCCATTCAGCAATTCCTTTTGGGATCTCCAACATTGAAGTGAGGGTAGTCAGAGCGTCTACAAACTGGTTCCTGGCTCGGGGCATGTAAGATAATGTGATCTCATCGAATTCTTCGATTAGATTCTCTATATAGACATGATATGGGATCAAATTTTCATCCTTGGTCTTCCAGTCGCCATTTATCTGATAGATGATGAGTTGCGAATCTACAAAAACTCGTAACTTCTTCACGTTGAGGATTATGGCTTCTCTTAGACTTGCGATACATGCTTCCTATTCAGCTACGTTATTGGTACATTGGAATGTCAGTCGCCTGGATATAGGAATTGGGACATCATCGGAGAGTAGAGTATGGTGCCTACTCCACTCCCTTTTGAGTTTACAGCTTCGTCGAAGAAGAGTGTCCATTCTCCTACCTTTCTTTCTTCTTCTTCTTCCTCAATCAGGAGGATATCCTCGTCGGGGAAGAGGGTCTTCAGTGGTTGGTAGTCAGGCAGGGAGTGGGCTGCTAAGTGGTCGGCCAGTGCTTGCCCCTTAATTGCTTTGGGTGACATAAGTGATGTCAAACTCAGAAAGCAATAATTGCCATTTTGCGATCCTGCCCGTTAGTGCTGGTTTTTGAATAAGTATTTTAATGGGTCCATGTGAGCGAGTAGAAAGACCGAGTGAGTGATCGTAGCCGTTGTGTCGCCCAGACTAGGGCGAGGCATTTCTTTTCTAAGCTGGAGTAATTGGCTTCGTAGCTCGTGAATCGTCTACTCAAATAGTAGATCGCTTGCTCTTTCTTCCTGTGTCGTCATGTTGGCCAAGAACGCATCCGATTGCTTCTGCTATGTCGAAGATTACAACAGTGGTGGACTACCTGGGGTAGGTGGCATGAGCACTAGGGGATTCGGCAGGTATTTTTTGATCTTGTTGAAGGCCTCTTGACAGTCACTATTCTATTCCTTTGGCGAGTTCTTCCTGAGTAGCTTAAATATGGGCTCACAGATCGGAGTGAGTTGTGCGATGAATCGGCTGATATACTGGATTCGCCCGAGGAAACCCCGAATTTCTTTTTCAGTCTTGGGTGGTGGCATTTCGATGATTGCCTTAGTCTTGGTCTCGTCCACCCGGATACCATCTTCACTGACAATGAAGCCTAATAGCTTACCTCCGGATTGAGGCAGAGCTTGAACTTTCTAGCCTGTCGAAAAGCTTCTTAAGATCTTCGAAGTGTCCTTCTACTTGTGCGAGACTTCCATTTCCTTGCTTATCATGTCATGAAATAAGGCAGTCATGGCTCGCTGATATGTACCTCCTGCATTCTTCAATCTAAAGGGCATCACCCGGTAACAGAAAGTTCTCCATGGTGTGATAAAGGAAGTCTTCTCACGATCCTCGATGGCCATCTTGATCTGATTATAATCGGAGAAACTGTCCATGAAGGAGAAGATCTTGTGTCCAGCAGTGTTATCTACCAGTGTGTCGATGTGAGGCAGAGGGAAATCGTCTTTAGGGTTCGCCTTATTGAGGTCCTTAACGTCAATGCACATTTTGACTTTTCCATCCTCGTTTGAAACTGGTACGATGTTTGCAAGCCATTCCGGGTAGTTGGAGACTACCAGGAATCCCGCGTTGTATTGCTTGATGACTTCATCACTGACCTTCAGGGCCCATTCTGGCTTCATTCTCAGCAGCTTTTGTTTAACAGGTTTTGTTGTTGGCAAATGGTGCACCACCAAATCCTCATCGAGCCCTGGCATGTCCTCATACGAGAAGGCAAAGTTGGATAACCTCAGTCTCAGAAATTCCATCATCATCTGCTTGTGTTCTGAAGACAACAACCTTCTGATGCGCACCTCTCTGGGAGATCCCACTGACCCTAAGTTCACAATTTCGAAGTCGTTTGCTACAACATTGGCCTTTGTTTCAAATTTTTTGAGAGAATCCTCGAATTCGAGAGCTGTATCATCATTTCCCTCATCCGGGGCTTCATCCAAACCCATGAGTTCGAAGTCCAACTCTAGATCGAAATCATACAAGTCGACCTCAAATTCCAGCAATGTGTGTGAGGTGTTTGGCTCGGTGGTTTTTGAAAAATTTTCAATTGTTTTAGTTTTTTGCAAATTTTTTGGTGTTTTGTGATTTTGAGAAATATTTGATATTTTTTTTTGTATTTTTAGGAATATGTGATGTTTTTGTGTTTTGAAGGTTTTTTGATTTTTTTTTTGTCGCCAAGAGATCCCGAATAGGATGGTGTTGTGAACCATGATTGATCCTGTCCTAGTTTGGGGTACCCACCATTATTTACATTGACATTTTTTTTTGGGACCGGCACCCATGAATGGTTCACTGGCTGATTCGATCGTTAGGGGGATGCTGACCAGATTGGTTCCTTCCTCCTTTCGATCTTGTTGTTCTGCTCTGTTTGTTCCTGAGGGTCATCTGTTTTGGTGACCATGATGTCTGTCGGGCTAGGTTCAGAGTCAGAATCTGATTCGATCTCTTTACCCAAGAGTTGGAGTTCTTCTAGTTCCTCAAGTTCATCCTGTGAGGGAACCTTGACGTCTGTCCAGTCAAGGGAAGGCCACTTCCCTTTATCGATCCAATGGATGGGCTGCTTTTGCCCCTTGTTCTGTTGAGCTGGTGATGGGGATGTGTCCCTTTGACTATGGATGGAAATGGGTGTCTCTCCATTCTTGCATGTGTCCCTTTCAAGGGGCACTTCTGATTCTGGGCCTCCTGTGGATGACCCTGTTTTCCTACCCCTGGTCACATTCGATGGGTTTGGGGGTTCTACCCCTTGTGTCGGATGTGCTTTTGATACCCTGAGGATCTTATCCCACCTTATTGGTGGCCAGATAGACTCTTGATTGGAATGTTCCGAAAGTTTGAGTCGCTGGAGGTGGTCCTCGAGGGAAATCATCGTGTCTTCATAAAATGTCCCAGCCTTAATGAATTTGATGGGTGTACACTTAAACAGTTGACCCTTCTTTGGCCTTTCAGCTTGATCCTCTGGCGTCGGTTGATACCCCAGTCCCTATCTTTGCACATTGGCACGTGCCGGTTTTACCACCATACCTTTTTCATAGAATTCAATACGATAGTTCAAGATTAATCGCTCAGCAGGGGGAATGACATACTCAGCAGCGAGAGGTTGAGGATTGGCAATTGCATTCACATTTTCAAATTCGAAACTGTGATATGATATGTCCCCCTCTGCATGCTGAATATCAATCACTGGGATGTCAGTTTCTGGGATATTGACCGTCACCGGTAGGATGGTTTCGGGCTCGGCCAATACTGTAATGATTTGATTTCCTAAAGGGAATTTGACCCTTTGATGGAGGGTAGATGGGATGACTCCGACATCATGGAGCCATGGCCGTCCCAATAAAAGGTTAAATGAGGCAGGCATGTCGATGACCTGGAATGTGATAAGGGTCATGTTTGGTCCGATTTGTAAGTCAAGGTCAATTTCTGCATCAACTTGTCTTCGAGAGTTATCAAAAGCTCTAACGCTCATGGTGCTAGGCCTGAAAGAAGACGGTTTTATCCCCAATCGTTCGGCAGTCCTTAGAGGGTAGACGTTGAGACTGGATCCATTATCAATGAGCACGAGTGGACCTTGAAGTTCTTGTTTCGGGCTACTATATTTAGTGAGCGCCCGTGCTTACGACCCTCAAGTGTAATTCCTCATCCGAGAAAGTGATGGCTAGTGGTGTGAGGAGTTGACCGATCATACTTGCCACCATTTCAGGAGGTACGTCAGGAGAAATATGGGCATCATTCAGTGTTTTTGCAAAGATTTCGCGATGCGATCTTGATGTGTAAAGGAGTTCCCAGATGGATATTTGTGCGGGAATGGTTTTGAGTTGAGCTGCTACGTCATAAGCAGCATCGGTTTTGTATAAAGTTCCTCGGGTTTCTTTTGAGTTCTGGGATCTCTTCTGAAATATCTCCCATTGTTACCCACTTCATCACATTCTAGGTAGTGTCATGGGACTGCCTTTAGGTTGTAAGAGGGAACCGTCCTCCCTTTCAGGTATATCATTGGTGCTTGAAGCTGCGGGGTTGTGGCTGGCACTGTTTGTGAGAGACTTGGTGATTTATCTTGAGGTGTTACCAAGTCTTAGTGAGATTTGACATTAGGGTTCTCTTCATCCATTTGCTGTGCGGGAGGGGTCCCTAGGCATGTGCCAGTTGATGAGGCATCGAAAAATTTGGAGTTTGAACCAGGGGTGCCCCTTGCAAGGTTAGCAATGCTAGATCAGGGAGACCTATTGGGAGGGTGACGGGTTCAGAATTTGACCTTTTTAGAGGTACTGGAGTTGAGCGTGCCCCTTGAGGGGACGGATGTTGAGGGTGTGACCTATTGGGTGCTGCTTTGAGGACCACGAGAGGCGGTGTTGATGGTGCTGCTTCTAGAAAGACCAGAGGTTGAGTGGCTGGTGCTACTTCAAGGAATACTTGTGACCCAGGTGATGACGCCTGTTGGTATCCCCATGCCTGGTTTTCTTTATCAGGCATGATTGCTTGTATGGAATGGTGTGGAGAGGAGTATGTGGGTTGCCCTCCTTCAATGTGGTTGACAGTAGAGGTGCTTGGTGTGCTAGGCCCTGCTTGATGCGATGGCAGGGAATTTTGGAGAATGTTGCCCTGAACTATATTGTTGGCCTATGGGGTGATCGTAATCTTCTGGCTTTCAATCAAATATTGGACCGCATGTTTCAAGGCGAAGCAGCGGTCCGTTAGGTGGCCAAGAGCCTGGTGATATGCGCAATATTGATTTTCATTGTAACCAGGAGGCAAGGGATTAGGTGGAAGTCGAGGCTGGAGTGGTGTTAACAACTGCTTTTGCATGAGCATTATCAGCACTTGACTGTATGATTGTGATAAAGGGGTGAACTTCCTTCCTGACATTGCCTGCTTGTACGGACCTTGCGCATTTCCCCTAGGCTATTGCGATTGTTGTTAAGACGGCTGTGCCCGATGTCCCTGTTGGGTTTGCTGAGGTTGGTGCTGCCTATTTGATTGTGGCTCTAGTTGTGGAACATACTGATTACCTTGAGTGTTGGCGATGATATTGTTAACTTCCGTAGTACACTGCGCGGGAGTAGTGCTATTTCCATTCCCATATCCAATGGGTTTCCCCTCGACTTTATTTCTTTTGATTGAGGAGGCCTGGTGTGGCCATGGGGAAATGGTCCCAGCCCTGATCCCAGCTTCTACTTGTTCTCCGGCCTGAATGAGCTAAGAAAAGTTGACGTATGGGTACGAGATTAGATATCCCGAAATGCTGGGGTTTGTAGAATGTACGATCATGAATATCTGTTCTTCGTCATCGATGGGGTTCCTCATTCGAGCTGTCATGGCTCGTCACCGTCCTACGTATGCTAATAAGGACTCATCGCTTTTTTGTCTCAAGGCAGCAGGTCAGACCTTCTTAGAGCCATGTTCAGGTTGTATGAGAACTTGTCAATGAATGCCTGGGAGAGCTTTTTCCAGGTTTGGATTTGATGGCAGACCAATGAGGTGTACCAATCCAAAGCGTCACCCTTGAGGAATTTCTGAAAGAGTTGTATCAAGGCTCCATCATTCCCTGCTATAGCGTTGAGTTCCCCACAAAATGCTTCCAGGTGTGCGGTGGGGCACCCACTACCGTCATACCTTTTAAACTTTGGTACCTCGAAGTTTGGAGGTAGCCGAGCGTCTGGGAAGGGAGAGAGATCCCTGAACTTGGTAGCTGGGTGATCCACTCCTTGCTGTCTTTGAAGCTGATTTTGTACCATTTGCAACTGCTCTCGTAATTCTTCAATTTCTGACTTGCCCTGTTGCGGATATCTTCCCCCTTGGTGTAGGGCTTGTGTTGTTTCCTCTTCGTATGGATCAAGAATAGATGGTTGTTGGAAAGATGGCGGACTCCGGGTGGCGAGAGGTAGCTGAAATTGACTGCCGCTCCCTGTCGAAGGAGGGTGTGATGTTCAGAAATGGCTCTCGCCTAGGGTATCTACCAATTCCGGAATGTTACTCCCGTTAGGGGGAGTGAGTTGGACTCGAAACTAGCCCCCTTTATGGGCATCCGCCAGTTCTTGTCTGTGGTTCCCGTTAGGGGGAACTTGTGTTGTAACCAGATTGTTGTAATGTGCTGAGTAGAGATGTGCGGGAGGGTTGCTCCCAATTGCTGGTTGCTGTTGATCTTGCGTCATCTCTCCGAGAGGAGAGAGCACAGGATTTGCTAGAGGAATGAGAGAGAAGGCAAAAGGGGTCGGAGGGAGTGAGTTGTTCTGTACACTAGGCTGGGTTGCCTGTGCATTCAGTGTAGCATTTAGTACCAGGCAAAGTAATAGTTCTTGCATTGCTCGAAGGCTTTGGGCCATTTCTTGCATGGTGGTATTGACTTGTGGGTCTGTTGGAGCTACTGGTAACGGTGCTGGTGCATGTGCGGGTGCGGATGTTTCAGGAGCTGGTTGAGGTGCCGACTCTTCTGCATGGGTAGCTTGAGAGATCATGGCTGCGCGGGGTCGAGTGGTCATGGTTCAAATCTCAAGAAAGAACAAGCCGAAGATTTTTTTTATTTTTGTATGATGATTTCCCTTGAAACTAAAGTACCACACACTTTCGAGTTGGATCTCAACTAGTGCAAGCTAGTCATCCCCAGCGGAGTCGCCATTCTGTAGACACTGGAAATCGGCGTCCACGTTAATTTGGCGATGTTAATGTTTGTGGTGGATGATTAAGCTAAGTATGGATGTTGGAGTCACCACTAGCCGAAAATTTTCAGACTCCCGCAGTCGGCTAGAACCATGGAATACGCAAGGTTGGAAAACCCGAAGACTCCCCTCCCTTAAATTGACTCCTGGTTTGCGGTCCGGGATTATGGGTAAGGGACCTCGATTACAAAGAGGGAAGGGGTTAGGCACCCTCTCTGCCCGTACAAATGTATGGTCTCTACTTAGTGTGGTAAAATAATCTCAAGGGATGATGGATGCTGTGGTCGAGATGGGACTAGGCACACACGCGGCTTTCTGATGAGACGAGATCTAAGATTTCGGCAAGTCACAAATCATACATCCAACAACATGTCTAGAAGATGGATGTGATGATGCTTATGCGAAGAGATAAAAAGGACTAGATCACTATGAATTTCTGATGTGATAGGATCCGATGTATGACAAGTCACAGAGCATACGTTCATTAAAGATCTAGAGAAGCAGGGGTGTTGAGGAGGGAATAGATGTCATGATGAATGTTTGTATGAAAAATGGATAGATCTTTGGCTTCCTCTTGAGATGGCTAGAACATGGAGTACACCATGGCCAATTTGGGTTAGGCTTAAAGGTTAGAGGGGTTGAGTTGAGGGCTAGGGGATGGCTGGAAAAATCTGAACTTGGAGGGCTTGGGAGATCCTTCCCTTTCCCTCACTCTCTTCCTCACTCACTTTCTTTCTCTCTCCCTCTCTATCTCCCTCACTTACCTTTGGAAATGATAAGTTGCCGTTTTAAAATGAGAGGAGTAGAGGGCTATCTATAACCTTCTCCAATGGTTGAATGGTAAATAGTGGGTAGGTAAGGGTTAAATTTTGGAATGGAGGGTTGTAATTGGCAAGGGAAGAGGTGTGACACATGACATTTCCCCATTGGCTCCTAAGGCTGGTAAAATGGTAAATGGTGAATTTTGGAAGGGTAAATTCATGAGAAAGTTAACTTTTGGACACTGGGATGTCGTCCACATGCGGGCTACGAGTGGCGGCAGCCCAAGTACTGCTGGCGATAGTTGGACTACCACCTGGAGCTCGTTTGGGTCGGGCTCGCGCGTGCGGGCTTTGCTCGGTGTGTAGGTTCGCACGATGTCCTCCTTTTGGAGTTTAAGGGCTCGGATAGATGGGTTTAGGCATGAGTAAAGGGTTCTGATCAAAGTATGAGGTATAAGCGGGGGCTGTGTGTGGATTGAATGGTTTGGATCAAGGTTTTAGGTTCTAGTTTGGAGGTTTTTGAGAATTTTGGGTCATGGTTAGGTTTAAGCTGGGATTAGGGTTTGTTTCGTATTAGGGTTTGGTTTAGGATATGCTCATGGTTCTCGGATTGTCTTAGCTTTCTCAAGATGTTAGCCTGGGTGGGGTGTCTACACCATTATCCTTGCATCAATTTATAATATTTTAGAATCAGGATAAAGTCAAAATGGTATTGGCTAATAACAAGTCATTCTTAGCTACATCAAATGCAAATGAGACCTACAACTATGGGGATGAAGTAGGACTGATTCATTTTACTAGAAGGAATAAGCATGGACATCTGAGTAGGATATCTATAAAAAAAATAATCCAAACACTATTGTGTAGGATATTACTATTGTAATTCATCCAATTAAGAACCTGTCAAGGGATATTGTACCTTCTCGGCCGGTTCCATAATGCATCATTGAAGAAATCTCAAGGCTAGTATACTAATAGATGAAAAGTGAATGGCTGACTTCACAGCTAGAATAAAGAGGCTCGAAGAGAGCCTAAAAGAAGTTGATAATTGTTGTTTTGTGAATTTGGCCAATACAGTTATTCTGGTTGATGAAGTAGATGAAGATGAAACAGACATGAACTTAAAAGAAGTGTAACGACCTGAAAATTTCCGTACATTGGGCCGAGTACCACCTCGACCAGAAATCACATAGGATTAAATCCTTTAGAAATTTAACAAAGTTAACTAAGTGCTAAACTCGGTAAATCATGAAATCCGTTGGGATCGCTTTAAATACGATCTGCAAGACCCAAAACTTGCAGAATTGGTGACTCTAGGTTACCCTAAAGTCTAGAGCCAAACTCATTACCCGTCTGCTCTCGGGACTGAAACGAAACTTCGTATGAGGTCTAAACCGCACATCGGGAGTCCGATTAACACGAAGCTAAGGAACCAGGACCGCCCCAATGGGCTTGACAATCATCTCAAAAATCAGATGATTCCGATGTCCCACGGCCATTATTTTCACTCCGGAGCGAGGGAGTGTGAAAAACACTATTTCCATCCAAGATAAAATATCTGGAATAGTGATCTGGCACCTTTTGGTTGCGCGTCAGTATTAAGCAACCTGACCGTCGGAATCAGACCAAATTACACCCTCGGATTAAGAAAAATTTCAGGAACATTTATATGTACTCAGAAATTCCGATCGTGGCCCACGGACCGTTGAACTGAAAGTGGTCCGCCACGTGCGATCTGGGAATCCGACCGAGCCAAAAATGTAATCCCACGTGGATCCGCAGTGGGTGAGCTTAAGTCTGACGTTTGGCTCAAAGAGGGCCACCAGAACACCCCTTTTGAGCTTGGAAATTGGCGAAATGCCTATGTAAGCAGTTGCCCTTGAACCTGAGTCTGTTTTGGGAAGGTTTGTGGCTATAAAAGGGGCTTAGAACAGCCCCTCTCACAGCCATACGAATTTGGGTTAAAACCCTAAGAGAGAAGGAGAGAAAAGAGAGAGAACTTGTGGAGATCGAAGCCGATCTTCCTCCTGCTGCTTCCACCTCTCCCACGGCCTACACCGCGCTATTCCAAGTGGTTTCCCGGCGGTTTCCACCCCATTTGAAGGTAAGAAACCCTAACCCTAGGTCTGATTTGAGCCTAATTAGTGATAGGTTAAGGAAAGACTAATCGAATGCGATCTTTAGGCTAAGAAACTCCCGTATACGGAAGCACCAACCTTCTTGCTGATTCGTTGGAATTCCAAGGGCTGAGGTGAGGACTTTAAGCGTATAAGTTACGGTTTTCAACGCTTTCAATGGCAGATAATGATAGATTCATGATCTGCATGCAAATGCACATGTACAAAGTGCTTTCCGTTTCTTGTTTCGATTAGCGATAAAGATTATGGAATTTTACATACTCTTGATATACGTAGAAATACCGTATACGTATTTTTGTTGAGAAAATGTTTGACATGTTTATTTAATGTTTGATTATATCATGTGTGGATAAAATACTAGTTCGGCGAAAGAGATCGCAAAAATATATGTTCATGTGTAAATGCCATGTATGTCGATATTGCGTATTCTAGAAATCCCGCATGCGTGCGGATTTTGGATATGTAATTGTAATGATTATTTGTTGTATGAATACGATATACGCGGGAAAAATACTCCCGGGGCTTAGGGACAGCCCAATCACGAACTTGCCTAACATACGTCATGTATGTTGGAAATGTGTATTCTAAGTGTTTGTGTATGTGCATGTAGGTGTACATGTGCATGTACTAGTGCCTTAGATAGGCGCTGATATGGATTCTCCAACTCTCTTAGAGACATGTAGGATCCCCTCCATGCGGTGGTTCACCGCAACCACTTAATTGCAGTGCACACACAATTCTATCCCTATGGGGATAGTGCTGTAGTACATGCATTACAATATGCTTTATAACATGCTTCTCAACATGCCTTGTAACATGCTTACTCCATGTCTTACTTTATGCTTTATAACATGCCGACTAACATGCTTGTATTGCTTGTTTACCATGCTTTACTTCACATGCTAGCGATGAAAACTGTTTGAGTTTGGGACTATGTTTATAGTCCAAACACTCGGTACCAGACTTGTGATTGTGGCTGAGATTCATGTCGCCACAAAGGACGGGCCCGGCGAACCCGAGTCGTACTTCGGTTGGCGATAGTGGTTGGCCACGCGGAGTGCTTTTGCGCTCCATATCGCTCAACTTGTGGTGCGCTCGAGCTAGTCAGGCTCGCCACTTGAACCGAAGTGTAGTTGTGTGTTCACCTTGTTTGGTCGCTACTGCTTGAACCTAGGGTACCAAACTTACCAGTGGTGATTCCTGTTTAACCATGGTACCTAGATCCGCTAAGACGCATGAGCCGGGCATGGTGGTATGGGACACCGTGGTCGAGCTGTCGGCCTATGCTGGGGCCATGTGCCTCCCCGTAGTGACCATTGCGCAACTATCTCGTGAGCCGAATACGGTGGTATGGGACACTGTATTCGAGCTGTCGATACTTCGGCGAGAGCCGAGTACGGTGAGATCTGTGCTCGTGCTGACGGGCGACGAGTCCTCCGTGGTATCATCGAGTGTACTTTAAGTATCTGTGATTGGCCGCGAGCCTTTCACAGTAACTAGAGTGTGAGTTGAGCCGAGTACGGTGAGACCTGTACTTGAGCTGACGGCTAGTGATTGAGCCGAGTACGGTGAGACCTGTACTCGAGCTGACGGCCAGCAATTGAGCCGCATACGGTGAGATCTGTATCCGCGCTGACGGGTGACGAACCTGTTGTGATGCCATCACTAAGCTTCTCAAACCATAACATCGTATGAGAATAACTAGGACTGACGACCCTAGAATGGATCATGTTGGGAATGATACAAGGGAGGTACCTTAGTTTCCCAATACTGCTGATTGAAATGGACTAATAATAACTTGGCAATCACGAGCATCATCGCACCGCATGTGCTTTGTAGATGTGGCGCACTGAGGGAGTTAAGCATTCGCGAACGTAAGATGATGTCGCTTGAGGGTGGTTTGGCAAGGGCATACAGCATCATGTCATATCATTTTTGCATTTAACAAGAGTAGTTAGAAATGCTTGATTTGTACTGCTTTATCATTACTGCTTGGTTGATTTGATAACATGTTAACTTATGCATTATTGTTCCACTGAGTTAGCTACTCACTCCCACGATACGGGACGGTGTTGTACACACCAACCAGACTCTGTTGCAGGATTAGAGGGCGCCTTGGTTCAGGAGCCAGAGCCCGACGTTGATGAGGACCAGGAGGAGTTCTCTTTCATGCAGTATTCTGACGGCTACGCCTAGGCCGGCTGCATCGCGGGACTTTTGGGGCCTCTTTTGAGGATGTATTTTGGTTTTTTTAATTTACAAACTTTACATGTATATTGGTGCTCAGCTAGTACTCATACTCTGAAGTTCAGAAAATCTTGTTACTTTACATACTTGTATATAAAATTTCAGTCTTCCGCTGTTTTTAAATGCAATTGAACTGGAGTATGAATTACTGTTTTGGTTTAATCTCATTCATGTTTATTGCGCTAACTCAGACAACATTTAACCGACATTGTGTATGTTGCATAAGTGATGCGTTGGAACTCGGGAGTTGAGTTCATACTCGACCCCCGAATTTCAGGGCGTTACAAGTTGGTATCAGAGCATGATTTTGATTAAAACCGGACCTGAGTTATGTCCCCACCACGTACGCTGAAGCATTATACTTAGGAGGGTACGCCAGTGGTTAGGGAGTTTGTTGGAGTCTTTAAGACTATCCATCCCTGGTTTACCTCCTCGGCGCGAGATTGACTTTACGATTGACCTTACGCCTGGTGCGATGCCCATCTCGTTGCCGACCTATCGTATGCCTCCATGCGAGATGGAGGAACTGCGGAAACAGATTGACGAACTTGTAGAGAAAGGCTTTATTCGACCTAGTGTGTCTCCTTGGGGAGCACCTGTGTTGTTCGTGAAGAAGAAGGACGGGTCGCTACGGTTGTGTATTGATTACCGTAGGTTGAACCAGGTCACGGTGAAGAACAAGTATCCTTTGCCCAGGATAGATGATCTGTTTGATCAGTTGAGGGGGGCGAAGTATTTCTCGAAGATTGACCTTCAGTCAGGGTACCACCAGTTGCGCGTGAGAGAGGAGATATACAGAAGACAGCCTTCAGGACGTGCTTTGGGCACTATGAGTTTTTGGTGATGTCGTTCGGTCTGACGAACGCACCAGCCGTGTTCATGGATCTGATGAACCGGGTATTTCGGCCCTTCCTTTACCGATTCGTCATCGTTTTTATCGATGATATTTTGATATACTCCACGAGTCGGGAGGAGCACGAGGAGCACCTGCGAGCATGGTGGGTACGTTAGAGAGGAACCAGTTGTTTGCGCAATACAAGAAGTGCGACTTCTGGCAGGAGGAAGTCAAGTTCCTGGGACTGTGGTGTCCAAGGATGGGATAGCAGTGGGACCTTGCTAAGGTAGCCGCAGTTCAGGAGTGGCATCACCTGAGTCGGTTACTGAGGTGAGGAGTTTTTCCTTGGTCTGGCTGGGTATTACAGACGTTTCATTCGGGATTTCTCGAAGATCGCCAGGCCATTGTCGCAGTTGACTAGGAAGGACCTGAAGTTCGCCTGGAATGAGAAGGCGGAGGCAGCTTTTAAGGAGCTGAAGGACAAGTTGACGTCCGCCCTGTGCTAGTATTGCCAGAGCAAGGGGTGAAGTACACGGTATATACTGACGCGTCTCGCGTTGGTTTGGGTTGTGTGCTGATGCAGAAGGATAGGGTGATTTCGTATGCCTCGAGACAATTAAGGAAGCACGAGGAGAATTACCCTACACATGACCTGGAGTTGGCAGCAGTCATCTTTGCATTGAAGCTCTGGAGACATTACCTCTATGGAGAGGAGTTCGAGCTTTTCTGCGACCACAAGAGCCTTAAGTATATATTCACGCAGCGAGACTTGAATATGAGACAGCGCCGATGGATGGAGACCTTGAAGGACTTCAAGTTCGAGGTTTCCTACCATCCTGGCAAGGCGAACCTTGTGGCAGACGCGTTGAGCCGCAAGAAGATGATTGCATTTGCGGCACCGCTGATGATAGCCGAGTGGGACATGATGGAGTTTGTGCGCGACTTCGAGCAGAGAGACTCACTGTCGAGGAGCCTTTTGAGTGTGTTGCGCACGTTCGGGCGCGGCCACTTATTGACGACAGGATTGTTGAGGCCCAAAGGGGCGATATACGGCTGTCTGAGCTTCGAGAGCAGGCTAGCGACGCCGTGGATTCCGAGTGGAGAGTTGGTTCTGATGGGGGTTTACGATTCCGTGGCCGCCTATGTGTTCCTGATGTGGCTGACTTGAGACGCGAGCTTCTCGAGTCTGCCCATAACTCGAAGCTTGCGATGCATCCTGGTAGCACGAAGATGTACCAGGACATGAGACGGACTTACTGGTGGGACAACATGAAGGCCCACATCGCTGAGTATGTATCTCGGTGTCTGACGTGCCAGCAGGTCAAGGCAGAACATCGCCGACCTCCTGGACTGCTTCAGCCCATGCCTATAGCGGAGTGGAAGTGGGACTTCATCTCCATGGACTTCATATCTGGGCTGCCGAGGACGAGGAAGGGACATGATTCTATCTGGGTGATTGTGGACCGGTTGACCAAATCAGCCCATTTTCTCCCTATCAGAGTTACGAACTCTGCAGACGAGCTGGCGAGACTGTACATCAGAGAGATCGTTCGTCTGCATGGAGTTCCCTTAGAGATCGTGTCGGACAGAGACACGCGATTCACATCCATCTTCTGGACTCGTATCCAGGAGGCGATGGGTGTGAAGTTGAAGTTCAGTACAGCGTTTCATCCTCAGACTGATGGGCAGACAGAGCGGGTGAATCAGATTTTGGAGGATATGTTGCGAGTGTGTGTTGGACTTCAAGGACAGCTGGGATGACTGTCTTCCGTATGCAGAGTTCGCCTACAATAACAGCTTCCAGGCGACTATTGGTATGGCGCCTTATGAGGCTTTATATGGTCGACCTTGTAGGGCACCGCACTGCTGGGCAGAGGTTGCGGAGAGCGCAGCCTGATTGGCCCAGAGTTGGTCCAGACGACTACAGAGAAGATTGATATCATCAGGCGTCGATTACGCACAGCGCAGAGCAGCAGACAGAAGAGTTACGCCGATACGAGGCGGCGACCGCTGGAGTTCGATGTCGGGGATCATGTCTTCCTTCGAGTTTCCCCTATGAAGGGAGTCCTTCGGTTCGGGAAGAAGGGGAAGCTCACACCGAGATTTATCGGTCCATTTCAGATACTGGATCGAGTGGGTGATGTGGCGTATCGTCTCGCCTTGCCTACGCCGCTTGCTTCTGTACACAACGTATTTCATGTCTCTATGCTGAAGAAGTACGTTCCTGATCCTACGCATATCATCAGATGGGAGCAGGTACAGTTGAGCGAGGATGCTACGTACGAGCTGCGCCCGACGCGTATCCTTGATAGGAAGGAGCAGTAGGTACTACGTAGCAAGGTCATCCCACTTGTGAAGGTGCTGTGGACACATCATTCCGAGGAGGAGGAGGCTACCTGGGAGACTGAGGCCGAGGTCAGAAAGAACTACCCTCAGATTCTCGAGGACTACGAAAAGGTATAAATTTCGAGGACGAAATTTTTTGTTTAAGGGGGGTAGATTGTAACGACCTGAAAATTTCCGTACATTGGGCCGAGTACCACCTCGACCAGAAATCACATAGGATTAAATCCTTTAGAAATTTAACAAAGTTAACTAAGTACTAAACTCGGTAAATCATGAAATCCGTTGGGATCGCTTTAAATACGATCTGCAAGACCCAAAACTTGCAGAATTGGTGACTCTAGGTTACCCTAAAGTCTAGAGCCAAACTCATTACCCGTCTGCTCTCGGGACTGAAACGAAACTTCGTATGAGGTCTAGATCGCACATCGGGAGTCCGATTAACACGAAGCTAAGGAACCAGGACCGCCCCATGGGCTTGACAATCATCTCAAAAATCAGATGATTCCGATGTCCCACGGCCATTATTTTCACTCCGGAGCGAGGGAGTGTGAAAAACACTATTTCCATCAAGATAAAATATCTGGAATAGTGATCTGGCACCTTTCGGTTGCGCGTCAGTATTAAGCAACCTGACCGTCGGAATCAGACCAAATTACACCCTCGGATTAAGAAAAATTTCAGGAACATTTACATGTACTCAGAAATTCCGATCGTGGCCCACGGACCGTTGAACTGAAAGTGGTCCGCCACGTGCGATCTGGGAATCCGATCGAGCCGAAAACGTAATCCACGTGGATCCGCAGTGGGTGAGCTTAAGTCTGACGTTTGGCTCAAAGAGGGCCACCAGAACACCCCTTTTGAGCTTGGAAATTGGCGAAATGCCTATGTAAGCAGTTGCCCTTGAACCTGAGTCTGTTTTGGGAAGGTTTGTGGCTATAAAAGGGGCTTAGAACAGCCCCTCTCACAGCCATACGAATTTGGGTTAAAACCCTAAGAGAGAAGAGAGAAAAAGAGAGAGAGAACTTGTGGAGATCGAAGCCGATCTTCCTCCTGCTGCTTCCACCTCTCCCACGGCCTACACCGCGCTATTCCAAGTGGTTTCCCGGCGGTTTCCACCCCATTTGAAGGTAAGAAACCCTAACCCTAGGTCTGATTTGAGCCTAATTAGTGATAGGTTAAGGAAAGACTAATCGAATGCGATCTTTAGGCTAAGAAACTCCCGTATACGGAAGCACCAACCTTCTTGCTGATTCGTTGGAATTCCAAGGGCTGAGGTGAGGACTTTAAGCGTATAAGTTACGGTTTTCAACGCTTTCAATGGCAGATAATGATAGATTCATGATCTGCATGCAAATGCACATGTACAAAGTGCTTTCCGTTTCCTGTTTCGATTAGCGATAAAGATTATGGAATTTTACATACTCTTGATATACGTAGAAATACCGTATACGTATTTTTGTTGAGAAAATGTTTGACATGTTTATTTAATGTTTGATTATATCATGTGTGGATAAAATACTAGTTTGGCGAAAGAGATCGCAAAAATATATGTTCATGTGTAAATGCCATGTATGTCGAAATTGCGTATTCTAGAAATCCCGCATGCGTGCGGATTTTGGATATGTAATTGTAATGATTATTTGTTGTATGAATACGATATACGCGGGAAAAATACTCCCGGGCTTAGGGACAGCCCAATCACGAACTTGCCTAACATACGTCATGTATGTTGGAAATGTGTATTCTAAGTGTTTGTGTATGTGCATGTAGGTGTACATGTGCATGTACTAGTGCCTTAGATAGGCGCTGATATGGATTCTCCAACTCCCTTAGAGACATGTAGGATCCCTCCATGCGGTGGTTCACCGCAACCACTTAATTGTAGTGCACACACAATTCTATCCCTATGGGGATAGTGCTTGTAGTACATGCATTACAATATGCTTTATAACATGCTTCTCAACATGCCTTGTAACATGCTTACTTCATGTCTTACTTTATGCTTTATAACATGCCGACTAACATGCTTGTATTGCTTGTTTACCATGCTTTACTTCACATGCTAGCGATGAAAACTGTTTGAGTTTGGGACTATGTTTATAGTCCAAACACTCGGTACCAGACTTGTGATTGTGGCTGAGATTCATGTCGCCACAAAGGACGGGTCCGGCGAACCCGAGTCGTACTTCGGTTGGCGATAGTGGTTGGCCACGCGGAGTGCTTTTGCGCTCCATATCGCTCAACTTGTGGTGCGCTCGAGCTAGTCAGGCTCGCCACTTGAACCGAAGTGTAGTTGTGTGTTCACCTTGTTTGGTCGCTACTGCTTGAACTAGGGTACCAAACTTACCAGTGGTGATTCCTGTTTAACCATGGTACCTAGATCCGCTAAGACGCATGAGCCGGGCATGGTGGTATGGGACACCGTGGTCGAGCTGTCGGCCTATGCTGGGGCCATGTGCCTCCCGTAGTGACCATTGCGCAACTATCTCGTGAGCCGAATACGGTGGTATGGGACACTGTATTCGAGCTGTCGATACTTCGGCGAGAGCCGAGTACGGTGAGATCTGTGCTCGTGCTGACGGGCGACGAGTCCTCCGTGGTATCATCGAGTGTACTTTAAGTATCTGTGATTGGCCACGAGCCTTTCACAGTAACTAGAGTGTGAGTTGAGCCGAGTACGGTGAGACCTGTACTTGAGCTGACGGCTAGTGATTGAGCCGAGTACGGTGAGACCTGTACTCGAGCTGACGGCCAGCAATTGAGCCGCATACGGTGAGATCTGTATCCGCGCTGACGGGTGACGAACCTGTTGTGATGCCATCACTAAGCTTCTCAAACCATAACATCGTATGAGAATAACTAGGACTGACGACCCTAGAATGGATCATGTTGGGAATGATACAAGGGAGGTACCTTAGTTTCCCAATACTGCTGATTGAAATGGACTAATAATAACTTGGCAATCACGAGCATCATCGCACCGCATGTGCTTTGTAGATGTGGCGCACTGAGGGAGTTAAGCATTCGCGAACGTAAGATGATGTCGCTTGAGGGTGGTTTGGCAAGGGCATACAGCATCATGTCATATCATTTTTGCATTTAACAAGAGTAGTTAGAAATGCTTGATTTGTACTGCTTTATCATTACTGCTTGGTTGATTTGATAACATGTTAACTTATGCATTATTGTTCCACTGAGTTAGCTACTCACTCCCACGATACGGGACGGTGTTGTACACACCAACCAGACTCTGTTGCAGGATTAGAGGGCGCCTTGGTTCAGGAGCCAGAGCCCGACGTTGATGAGGACCAGGAGGAGTTCTCTTTCATGCAGTATTCTGACGGCTACGCCTAGGCCGGCTGCATCGCGGGACTTTTGGGGCCTCTTTTGAGGATGTATTTTGGTTTTTTAATTTACAAACTTTACATGTATATTGGTGCTCAGCTAGTACTCATACCTGAAGTTCAGAAAATTTTGTTACTTTACATACTTGTATATAAAATTTCAGTCTTCCGCTGTTTTTAAATGCAATTGAACTGGAGTATGAATTACTGTTTTGGTTTAATCTCATTCATGTTTATTGCGCTAACTCAGACAACATTTAACCGACATTGTGTATGTTGCATAAGTGATGCGTTGGAACTCGGGAGTTGAGTTCATACTCGACCCCCGAATTTCAGGGCGTTACAAGAAGACCCTGATAAGT